>KN835202.1:0-43288 GCA_000827255.1 Suillus luteus UH-Slu-Lm8-n1
GAGGTTTCGGTACTCCCAGAGACCTCCCCCTGGGATGGTTTTCCGACTTCCGAGCGCCGACCCCTTCCAAGCTTCTCGGCTCGCCTGCGGCGAGCCTCCCCTTCCCATGACCAATTTTTCGAGTCGGAGACAGTTGATTTCACAAACATGTGACTCCTGTGTCGTCTTCGAGTCGACAAACACGCACAAGCACTCCGACGGAGATTACATTAGCAAACTTTTAGGTCGAAACTCGATAACTTACTGCCAGTATGTATGATTTATTATGCCACCTTGTCAATGGCCGCCCGTGTTGCCCTCAGCCTTAGGCTTCTGTTCTATTCATCCACCATACAGCTCCAAGTTACGCCCTATTCAAAGCGGAGATGATGCTCGGTTACCTTCAAGTCGCATCCACGCTCTGCTCATCAAGCATCATTTTCATCCGGGTCTGTGATATGGCCGCTCTAGAGATTCTCAGCTGTTGAAGACACCTCCGCACTGGCGACATCGTGACCGATAACCCCGCCACGCCCAACTTCAGCTACAGATCCCCCAGCATCTTGTCCGCATCATCTTCGTGATTGACCCGACTCTCATTGCCTGGTATCTGTAATCTGCAGTATGGTCATGATATTGCATGCCTACTACGCACGATAAACATAACAGCATTCTACTCCTGAGCATGAAAACTGTCAATGTCGATGATCGTCGTCCTTCTCGACCGCTAGGGCCATTCTCGCACTCTCTACTGGAGTTGACGCAATTTATGGCCCCCTGGCTCACGCATCAAGGCACTCATTGCATTCCGCCTCCAACAACCTGTCCTAGGGCACGATGGAAGGCCACGACATCATATCTGAAAGCCGTTTCACGGCACCCTACTTCATTTCATGGATCTCGCAAGCGACGTTTGCCCCAAAAAACTTCAGCAAAACGAGCTCTGGCCTTAATTCCAACGTGCTACGGTGGACGACTTTGCTTGTTGGAGCCAGTGTATAGATCTGAGTGACTTTGAGTAATGAGGGTTTTGACCTCTGTTGCCAACTAGTCTGCTCCGCACATTTCGCATCAAGTGACAAGTAACTTATTGACAAAGTTATTCGTGCGTCTCGTGTTTAAATAACATGATAGTCCACCTATGCAGAGACTGGTATGAGTTCGGAGACGAAAAAGATACAGTACGTAGAAGTCAGGGTATCAAATAATGATATGGAGAGTACAAAAGGGATCGAATCACGATTCATGTTGATGACGATGACAATAGCGAACCATAATGACATAGGAAAAGGATGAAGAAGCGCACGAGAGCAATTCTATGAGAGCATCCAAGACAGAAAACCAGCAGTTAGCTTATATATGAAACAACATTTACCAACGCATGTATAGCACGCCAAAGAAAATAACCCAGGATTTATTCCTCTTCCCCCTCATCTTCTTCTTGTATCGCTTGTCTGAACGCAGGGCCAGAGCGGCTTGTGGGAAGTTGACGACGCCCCGCTCTCATGTCTGAAGCCTCGAATACATTCTCCGTCGGGGTAGGTGACGCCCTCGCGGGCGAGTTGCCTTGTTTGGCCCTGCTATTACTACTCGGCGGAGCCAGTGAGGTAGCACGAGCTTTCCCCGAGCGTGAATTATGATTGCGGGCGGGAGGCGAGACAGGGGTCGGTGACTCGATGGGGATAAACGATGAGCTCGTACTTGAGCTCGACGGCATCTGACCCAACCCGCCCGCAAATTCAGGTATGTCATCATCCTCATCCACCCAATCGCTCTCATCGCCCAAATTGAGACTTTGCCTCCCAGTAAACACATCCCGAATGCTCGCAGGTCCTTCTGGTCCCGGGGATATTGAAAGCACTTCGACAGGAAGATGTGTAGAACGGGATTGCCAGCCAGGGGGCTCGTGGCCCCAGGATTTTTTCCAGCTCGTTCGTCCGACGGTTCCGGAGGGACTCATAAAAGGTGTGATCCGTTTTTGAGCCACAAATGTTGCACTGCCTGCTGTCCCACGCCGCGGTGTGTCATCAAGCGAGCGGCGGGACGGATAGCTCTTGTACGGAGAACTCGTGCGAGTGCCTTCTCCTTCCGAGGCTTCATAAAACGAAGTTGGCCGGGAGGACGCTAGTGAATGGACAGACGATGTAGCAGAACTGGTCCTATGATGTACAGGTCGTGGCCCTGCCTGATGACGTATGACACGAGTTGACGAAGAAGACCCAGCTCGCCGGTGGTATTTATGCATCGGCGAACTAGTGCGATAGTGGGCTGACCCATTTGACCCTGTGGATGGTGATTTGCGATGTTTGCCAAGTGTAACACTATGAATAGAGGAAGGGCGTGATGAGTATTCTCCCCTATCAGATCCCGGCGTCTGAGCGCCGCCATATGATCGCACGCTGGGAATTTGCTCCAGTATGTGAGGTGGTTCTAGAACTAGTAATTGCCCAGAGTTTCCCGACGACCGACGGGAATTCACACTGCTCGAACGGCGCGACGACGTTGAGTGACGTTTCACACGCCGACCACGCCCAGTTCCACTGCCTCTTCTCTTGACATTTCCATGACCACCGGGTGACATGGAAACAGTAGGGGGAATGGCAAGCGAACGACTATATGAAAGACCACGTCCATTGCCTTGAGCTTGTGCCGCCTCCTTCCGCTTCCCTTTTTTATCTTCCTGGAACCATAATCTGAACGCAGACAACAAACTAGCGCGATTCCGATTAGGCGGCACAACCTTTCCATCATCTGAGAAGTTCGGGAGGCTGGTCAACGTATCACCTGGCGAGTTCGCAGGTGTCGGCGCATGTGACTGTGGAGGAGATGTTTGGCCACCAGTGACCACCCATGGCGAACCAGGCAAAGGGGGCAGAACACTTGACTCTGCAGCGGATGGGGTAATAGGGACAATCACTTGGTCCTTAGGTTTCAAAGGTGGCGACTTTGTCAACTTCGAAGAGTTTCCAGAATTTCTGGGCTCTTCCCCACCCCCACTCCGCTTCTCGTGCTCTCTGGATCTTTCTCGCTCGCGGTCTTTGTCCTCCCCTTTCACTGCTTCACTTGATTTCTTGCGCACGAGACCTGCTATTTCGAGGGCGTTCGTAGCACGCTGCATAATGCTCACACTGCCAGAGCGTGCCTTGCTATCCCTCCTCCCTTTGTTGTCCTTATCCTTATCCTTGAAGCTTCCGGTAGGCGTCGATGGATTGGATCTGCCGGAGGAATCAGCAGTAGTCGGCGACGGTGACAGAAACGGCGACTTCGCACGTGGTGGCGTCGTAGGCCGTGCGGATGATGGGACGGTAGGAGTAGGAGGCAACAAGGCAAATTCAGGAGCACAATGTATCAGACCCAGTGATGAACTACTTGTGGCATCGTCAGTCTGCACACCGATGCCACGCTTGTTCCGTTTCCGAGAATTAGGGCGGCCCTCTTTCTCTCCAACTTTCTCTCGCTGCTTACTATCTGCAGACTCGGAGAATTCGGGGGGCAATGGTATTTCTCCAGCCAAAACGCGTTTTTCCCGCTTGCGCTTCAGCATCCACCAAATAGCACCTGCGGCGTCGCATGCATCGCTGAGAACAGAATGCACGATTTGACTAGTGTCAAATCCAAGTATACTGAGGTTATTGAGAAGGTCGCGTTCTGTGGGCGTGGAGAAAATAATGGGAGCTGGAGTGCTGAGTAATGATGCAAAGTCTTGGGGTGGGAGAGGGGCCAATGGCTTGTCCAGTGTTGGTGAACCGGAGTCAGAAAGGGTCGAAGAAACAGAGCGGCGCTTTGTGCGTGCAGGTGTGCGTGTTGGATACGGGGGCGCCTTAGGGGTTTGATCGAGGTTTGTAACCGACCCTGTAGCAGATGGTACGACATTCTCCGCATCGGGTTCCTCTTCGATGACGGTTTCAGGCTGCCGAATCATGCTATCTTTACTGAGATGCTGAGAGCGCTGGGCAGCCTTCGTAATTGTGGTTTGGCTCCCGTTACCCTGAGTTATATCGAAAGGGTCCTTAGGAGTGTTATCAGGGGTTTTAGGGGGCGACGGAGATAAATGAGATGATGCAGAAACAAATGATTCAGATGTAGTCGAGGTCGCCGGAGAAATAGAAAGTTCGTTCACCTGTATTTGAGTGTTCACGACGGGTTTCATAGGGAGGATAAAGGTATCGCGGGCAGGTGACGGGGATGAAGGAACGTAGTTGACACCAAGGAGCATTTGGTCGGAAACAGGGGCGGAAGGGGTGGATGTAAACCACGGAGATGCCAGAATTTGTGGGATTGTAAGACGTTTGGCAGGATCAACCTCGAGAATGCTACGGACAAGATCGCGGGCGTCTATGTCCGCCGCTGGTAAATCACATCCGAATAGCAATAAAATTAATAGATACCTGTAGAGAGCCACTCAGGGTCTTCATATTTGCCTTTAATGACCTTTTCTTTCATGATTGCTTCGTCATCATCATCAAATGGAAGTGTGCCAGTTAGAAGACAGTAGAGAATCACACCCATGGACCAAACATCAACCTCTAATACATGATCGAAATTAAAGGTTCCGATAAAAGAAAGTAAGATAGGCGAGCTCACCTGGGCCGAGGTAGCGCTTGCCTTGGAGCATCTCAGGGGCCGCGTATCCGGTAGTACCGCAAAAAGTCTCCATATAGACGCCACGGTCATATTCACGAGTGAAGCCAAAGTCGCCGAGTTTGACGCGACAGCGTTCATCAAGTAAGACGTTTTCAAGCTTCAGATCTCGGTGGACGATGCCCTTTTCGTGTAGATATGCGACTGCAAGCGCAAGCTGACCAAAGATGATGCTGGATTCGCGTTCGGACAAGCGACCTTTCTCAGCAAGATAATCAAACAGCTCGCCACCACAACAGAGTTCTGTGACGATCCAGATGTGAGATTCGGTGGCAATAACTTCATACATCTGAGTGACATGGGGGTGGTGGAGCTGACGGTGGTGGTGTATTTCGCGGGTGAGAGAGGCGGACATTGCCTTTGGAATTTGTTTTATGGCGACCCTGGTGGAGGTGATACGGTGAGTGCCCAAGCGAACCTTCCCATACGCGCCTGGTGTGTGTCAGGGATAGAAAAGAAAGAACAAGATAGTCAGAAGCCACACCTTCACCAATGACTTTTCCAAGGGTATAGTTTCCGACAACTCTTATCTTGCTCGATGAGAGTTCCTTCCCAAGTTCGTTATAGGCATTAGCAAGTTGTGCTTTGTGGTTCTGGGTCACGGAACCCGTATGTTTGTGGCCGTGTGCAGACATGTACAAGTTGAAATTTAACGTAGAACAGAAATGAGAGGCGCGGGCACAAGGGCCACAGAAGTAGTTCACAGATTGGCAAGAAATTCAGTTAAAGCAGAAACTCGACAGATGCCAGCCGTTTGGTGGAACAAGTTGCTTGATCCAAACTGCTTTCCAGTGACAACTGTTGGACACAGCCAAAATTTCCCACGCTGTCCAGTCGGTTCAAAAATCACAACCGAAATAGAGCTCATTGACAGTTCTTCCGTTCGATATTTCGAGGCAACAACAATTTTCTAGTGATTCAAATCCAGTTTGGAGGGCCCGACAACGTGTGTCATGGAGATGAAGGATGCTAACGAGCCATGGGAGACAACGTCGTCGCACTGAAACGTTATGCGAGATGCTATTAAACTCACAGAAAAACGGTAAAGAACTTCTTCAAAAAATGATTGCCGATTTACATATTCCACCTAATCTCGAACACAGCCTTGATAGCTTCCACCTCGAATCACAATCAGGCGAAAAACTGCTTCCTTAAGAAGCAGTAGAAGATGAGAACTACCCTCGCACATATCATTTATCCTTACTACGCCCGGCAGGCAGCTTCCCTGGTTCGCTCCACATATGGGTGTTCAGCGGCTCATTCCCGCCTCGTTATCGACCTGCGCCTGGATCCGAAAGATTATATAAAGCTGGGTTCATTCAAGAGCCCCTTGCCTAGTGAGGCACCGGCACCGATGACTGCAATCACACCACACGATGCCCCTGACCGATTCCGATTCCGCGACGTGGCTTACACCTCACATCCCAGAGGCTCTAGCAGGGTTGAACAACAGTAAATCGCGATGCTGTCGCGATTCCAAACGCTGTGAAATTCCTTTTTGTTGGTCAATGTGAAGGAAATGAGGCCCTTTAACCTTCCTGTGCGTTTTCCAAATCTTTGATTCAAATAGCTTTCCACTGCTAAACACTGGGGGTTACCTCTAGTGACACTCACATTCTCGCCAATCGATGATGTTGCTGATTTCAATGGATACGCGCGATCATGTAATATCATTCAACCTCGATGAAATAGTCTTGACTCAACAGCCATCATAAACTAACAAGACGATGCAAAAAATTAGAATGACACTCCTTACTCGGCTAACACTCGAACTCAGGAGGCGGGAGTGTAAAGTTATGCAGGGCGTCACATGGCTATACTTGAAAGGATGATTCAGGCGAACCCACACTGTCACATGGTCAGCTGCCCATATAAACGCAAGACGTGCACGAGGGATAGGCTGAAGCACTTATACGTCTGTATGACCATGTCAAGTCACGAATAGATCATTACTCGAGTAATCACTCAGTAAGTGAGATGCCAAGGCCTCTACGCCAGTTGATAATGCTCGTTTTTTGTACACTATTAGATCGAGTGTGCCTCAGGGAAATGGATGACATGGTTCCTTGATGGCATGCTGGACTCAGTCGCTGTTTGATCACTCATTTAGAGCGGCTGACGATGGCTATTGTCATTGTGTGCGAGTCCATGACTTCTTGCCTGATCCCACGCCTGTCCCTCCTGCATGCGTCTTTGATGATCTGGTTCCTACTATGTTTGCCAGTGATTACCACGCATCCTCAGGAATTCAAGCTTTACGAAGTTAACGTGAATACATCTGTGCAATTGTCAGAATGTTGGCGACCGCCGCGAGGATGCCCCCCACGGGTCCGATAGTAAGAGCCTTGTCCCTCGTAAAGCTGACCGCCTAGGAGTTGTACCACATTGCGATCTAGAGACTCCTTGTTGGTATTTGATTCGTTCGCGCTGAAATCAAATATGCGAGCCACTTTTAAATGTGACTCTTACCTTTGGCGCCTGGGTCCGTGTTGGTGGAAGCAGATTTTGGAGGATTGTGCGCGTGTCAAGTTAGTTGAGCCTCGCATCGGAGTCCATGTATTTAAATGACGGGTCGAAGGCCCATTCCTCAAAAAAGTCTAAAGTCAAATATAAGTCGAAGCTAATATCTGACATCCACCAGTCCACGCTGATCCCGTCATGTCATCAACTACGAGCAAGTCCTACTGCCTACTCGATCAGCTGAAGGCATCTCCCTACCTCCCAGCACTAGGGTTAGGGTTAGGACGGCAAACCAGCAAAAATTAAGGCCCACCCAGCCAGAGTGGCCGTGGTGGGACGGGAAAATATTGAGACGGTGCATGAGCCGAAGCGCATACAAACCGCAGACACCCTCTGAGGACAAGGTCGCCGTGCTATGAAAGGTCTCCACGGCCCACGAACCTGAGACGTGAAGAGGCCTGTGCCATCAAGGTAAGTATGAAGATTTCAAATCCTATCTGGTCGAGCTTTATACTGGGTTGAGCGTGCACGGACCATCAATTTGCGTGAGAGCGACAGCGCACGCGTGTGTCGCTTGTTTACAGTTGCCACTCACAGACTAAATTTTCATGATCCCCTCTCTTCATCTGGACTGGAAATCAATCCGTCGCAATTGCGTATATCGCCTCGTAGACAGGCTGGTCACTAAGACTCTAATGCAAGTTGTCGCGGCCATTTCGAGCGTGGGCTAATTGTGGGAAACCTACTACGGTGGATTGTTTCTTCACGGGCGAGTATTCTGTGGTAGTCTGTGGTGCGTACTTATAAGTCACGGTCATCTGCCATCATTCAGCTTTAATTAATTACTAGCATGACAAATACGGTGATCTTTGTCGACGCTGTCGAATTTCAATATTTGACTTAGAGGTAGCAGCTCACAGCACTGCGAAAATCTCACCATGAGATAGTTGGGAGCCACTTTCAACACACTGTCGTTCTTTCAGTAGGTTGTTCACATTCAACCCAGCGCTATCCGAACTGTAAGCTCGCAATTAGATCGAGATTAACACGCGTCTGCAGCCAATTGTCATTTCTTTACTGATCAATATCATGGAATGCTTCACTGCGACTTCTCGAGCGCCTGCTTCAAGTTAACCGATGACTTCACACAGTTTAGCAACTGTATCAGTCTTCGATATCTGCGCTCTTTGAGTGGTGGTCTTTCAAGCTCTGCAGAGTGAGAACGACCTTCTCTGAGTTCATTGGTACGGCAATTTGTCACTAATCATTGCCCGGCTATAGCCATAGTCGTGGATCCATCACGGGTTAAACGCTACGCAGCTGCGTCAGTTAAATGGGCGGACTTCTCATTTCAGAAAACCAGTGGTTACGAATCGTCCGTAAGCTATATTCAAATGGTATTATCAAAGTTAATTTTTGAGACAGCGCTCGAGTGCTCTGATCTCTCGTTTATCTACCGGTGATACGACTCTGGGACTGCCTCCGGCTATGACGGATCAGGGGTACTCCGAGACTTATTTCTCCTGAATGCATACTAGCTCCAGCACTAGATTTGCCTTCCGTAGAGAATTTTCCAAAGTCAGCTGGTCCCATATTTCTTTAACAGATGACAGGGACCTTCTTTCACAGCCTTGGGCGCCCTCGGGACCAGTAATTCACAATCGGTTCAATGTCCTCCCGAAATCTGCGGCTTGTAGAGCCTATCTTCGAGTTCCTTGTATACGCCCGGCATGATTTTTGCCATACCGGCGGGCAGTTCATGTTTCTTTCGAGCGTACATTATAAAGGGCTCGACTCAGCATACAATGTGGGCATTCACAAATATTCGCCATGTTGTCTCAAGCTTTTCTAGTTCGCGCTGATAGCATCGCTCATCATTTCGAGACGGTCTTCCTATTCACAAAAAATGATATCTGGACCACTCTGATACCTGTCGTATGTGATAACTATCACGCGTCTCACCCCTTCAATTATACTTTTCAGACCATATTCGCGTTATCCATGGCTCCCAAGCACGACCCTACCCGCGCTTGGCATGCTGCCTTGTGGATATGGTTCCATCTATTGCAGTTCACCATTGCAAACCAAATCCAGGATCCGGAGGAGGACCGCAAGAACAAGCCCTCCCGTCCGATACCTGCTGGTCGTATTTCTGTCAACAGCGCAGCTGATATCCGCTGGGTGACGGTCCCAGTCTGTTTGATGCTATCGTTGTGGTACGGCACTCAGGCACTGCTAGCCAGCACCGTTTTTGCAGCGTTCACAATCTGGTACAACGATCTTCAGGGCGATAAAATGGGATTGTCGAAGAATGTACTCACGGCCATCCTCGGTGCATGTCTGGAGGTCGGAGGCACTGTTGCGGCCGGTAAATATGACCAATTGTAGAAAAATTATCATTTTGCTCACCAAGCATACAGGTCCTCGCAACTCAAGTATCGATAAAGCTGGTGCTTTGGCAATTGCACTCAGCTTGGCAGTTTTTGCAACTACGCTTCATGCGCAAGATTTCAAGGATGAAGAGGGCGACCGCCTCACGGGCAGGCGTACCCTACCCACAATCTTCCCTAAAGCCGCACGCTTTTCAATGATGATCGGCATTCCCCTTTGGTCATATGGGTTGAGCTGTGTCTGGAAGATAGATGCGCTCTCTACCACTGCATTTGTGGTCTACGGAGCATTTGTGGGGGCCCGATTTGTGATGTACGACACAGTGGGGGCCGATAAGCAATCCTGCAAATATTATAGCGTGAGTCGAAATATGACTTGGGTACCGCGGTGAACCTGACAATGGACTCATACCAGCTATGGTACTCGCTCGGTCATCTGCTTCCAGGCTACTGGCGTTTCTTTTATGGTGCTTGAGTATCCGGAGCTGAAAGTTGCATTTGTCCCATTTGAATGATATATTATTTAATAGCTTTATTACAGTAATATTGTACCATACAAAACATGCAGCACTGGTCAAAACTGTCGTTGATACTTTGGTGGCCAGTAAATCGTAGATCGGTGTATGCCACAGATACACCACTGATCATTGACAATTCTAATCTTATGACGTACCAGTCTTTGATGTGCACCTGATTTGAGGTCATTCTGATTGATCTGCTTGCCATCAGCGATGGATTGGCCTCAAGGCTATAGGCCTGCTCAGCGCTGGCTACTCTAACTCAGCCGCCATCTACTAAGTAATATTCAATCCAATGCGAGCATATGTTAAATATTGTCCATTAGCCTAGCCATAAGGACTGGATAACGTAACAAGAACAAGAACGAGGGGTGCAAATTGTAGCAGTACCAGACCAACTACACTTGCGCGGCAAGAATTTCGCCCGATCAATTACTTTGCCTTGAAGGAGCCGCGGGCAATAAGTATCAGTGAAAAGAAAGGAGAACGTGCGGCGTGAGAGCGTTACAAATCATCATTATCATAAAATGCGGGGGGAATATATGCTGTGATGGGAGTCACCCACGCCGTTGTGAGATGATGCCCGATGCGAAATATGCGATAGGATGTCAAAATACACGTGAGCTTCCCGCCACAGGTAGAGGTACGTTCTGGCTCAACCCAGGAGTCATGAGCTCGGCAGCCACCTCCTTCACTCGACTGGCGCTTAGGGGAGTCGATGGTCTCGTCGACGGTGGACTCGGCACTGCAGAAGCAGTTGTATGCGCCCTCGTCCGGATAAACGACCTGCAAATCAGGATATATTTAGATACAAAGACGAGGCCTACGAGTGGGATCACACTCACGTTCCAACCTTGATTAATTCGCTCAAGCGCGCATGTTTCCTGGCCTCCATCATGTACATGGTTGTGTGCAGAATCCCATCTGAACCTTCTACATACAATGCGATTTGTTCGAGAGTCGAGTTTTTGGAGATGGTGAGGAACGAGTCGTTCCAGATCGCCGGCAGTTGCGCTTTAAGACTGCGTAGTTTTGGGGCATGGCTCAGAGCTTCAGCCAAAGGCCTGGTGGCTGGTGTTGAACTGATTTTGAGTGCATAGTGAACGGACTCCTAACAACACCATGAATTAGTATGTAGTGGCCGATACGGATAATAGAGGATCATACAAGATTAAACCAGCCAGGCACAGCCTTTGCAATGCGTTCAAGAACGTATTTCGGGCGCGTAAGGGTAAGGTATGCATCTGGAGTTCTGCGAATAGTAAGATGCTTCAAGTCTACTCGGTCTAGTGCATCACATAGGGCTTGGGCATCCTGATCTTCTGCTGCATCTCCCTGAGGATTAGCTTCGTAGACATCCATACAGATATCCACATCTTCGATCCTCTCACACGCCCGAAGAACACGAGCGCCCTCCAGCGACACGCAGCCAAGCACAACACGACGTACCGCACCAGCAAGAGCAGGCTGGGCGACAAGCGTCTCGAGTACGCGGGCAGCATGGGTAGGCGTCGGAAGGTGGAGGGTCTGATAATATATGGGAGTACCGATGCGGAGGAACTGCCGCGAAACAAGCAAGGGTGAGAGCCGGGCACGTGTACTGGTGTGGAGTGTCGGGCGGGCTAAGAGTGAGGGACATGGAAAAAATATTGGTTGGGTGTGCCAAGGTGGACGAACTGGTAATACTTGGGGAGAAGTCACGCAATCTGCAAGTATACGAGCAAGAAGTTCTTCTGGGAATGAAGATAGCGAAGTTGGAACCTGTGCAGACGCCATCGTGTGTTGAAGCTTCAAAGTTTGATAAAGCAGACGACCTGCCAGTGAGTAGTATTTAGTCCAAGACTGCGTGGCTCTAATTTCAAAACAGACTAATTATTAAATTATACGTCCGCTTGATTGCGGAATTGTAAAAGTCACAAAAAATTAGAGACGTAAGGGCCTGTCACGGTGACAGGGTCCCACAAGCCAACCCGAATTGCTTCAGTTGGAACCACAATTGCTCTCAAACTTCAAGCTCAAGTTTAGCCTTGCAGCTTGCAGATGGACCGGCCTCATTGCATAGTATATCAAATGATCAATGTCCTGCCAGTGCGATGGTAACCAACCTTCGCGGAAGCAAATTCACCTTTGTTGTTCTCGGCAGCTACTGCAAAACCACCATAGTGTCACGCCGCATCGACACAACAAGGTGCTGAGATCATGAATACACTGTCTCACGCGACTTGAAGCTTTGGATTTACAGCCTGAGACACCGTGTCATCGTCAAAGATCATATTCGCGCCCAGGCTTGCCGCAGCTAGTCACTGGGCCGGCGGCGTTACCTCTGTCCTTGAGCTACAGATGAGTCACACTATTCACCCGTTGGAATGTTAATAAACATGTAACGCAAGGCTTTACTCGTCAAGCTGTCACGACAATGCGTTACCAGTTCGAAATGATCCATTCCATTCACCGCTGAAACAAATTCTTTTTCATCATGTTGCCAGCCAAATACTCCACGAACTGCAGAAAAGCCGTACGAGATAATAACTCGGTGTGCTGGGACAAAGACAACGCCGAGGTTGCCGAAAAACTCAAGGGCCAGGGTCTTTTCTGATTTCACGCTACTGCAGTCTTCGGCTTTATTGATGACTCATACTTCGTTGACGTCAATGATATGGATTCTGCAAAACAAGGAGACGAATGAATTCTCGCTACCAGTAACAATGACAATATTTTCCATCGCCCTCGGTGGAGAACTGAAGCACCTAAGGCTCGGCGCTGCCGACGACGTCGCATGTCTATCATTTCACGCCGTTAGCAATCCTGAACATGTCAACACCAGATAGACCTATGACAATGTACTTGTCGACAGTCCCTCAATTTGTCAAAAAGCCGCAAGACCTAGAATTGCGTCCTTGACAAAGGTGCTCGACCTTTGGCTATTGCTTGAGCATAGTATGTGCACCAATGACGCAACGCGTACAGTACTAGCCTCCCCGAAGCTAACAACTGCACCGTTGGCATTCATTTGGACATACCCGAAACGCAAAAGACCCTGAGTCTTGTAATCGCCAGGGCAGCATAGTGTGAGGTGTGTTGATAGTTGATTCTGATGAGTACTAAGAGAGATGTTGCTGATAAAAATTAATGGCAGGATACACATGCGACCTTTATACCTGCCAGTAGCTGAAAGCTCCATTACATTCTAGATAGTAGGCCAAGTCAGCATCACCCTCGCATCTGTGTCTTGCGACTCACATGGCTTCGGACACGTCAAATGCCGATTTCCGTTTGAGGCGAGTTCTTCATGAGGTACGTCAAATGCTTCCAAGTCACTTGGAAGACTGTCACATGTGTGGCACTGACCTACATTATTGACCTATCGCCGCTTCCCAGAACACACAACATTGAAGCTTGAACTTCAGTCTCTGTCTTCAAAATCTTGCAATCATATGCAAGTGATTGAAACTGTCGCGCTGCTCATATGGATGGTTTCTGTGCACTCCCACAGCGTGGCCATGGCTTCTGTATTCGCTTTGCTGATGGTGACTTGGAGTCAAAGTATCCGCAATGACTAAATATATCAGCATTATGCAAAGGTTTTTGTTCGAAGTTCGAGCTCCCCCAACTGTAAGGCCACAAATTGCAAGTAGCGCTGCTTGAGGTGCGTGCGTTTGCTCGGGCCCGACCTCGGCGAGTTTTAATGTCAGTTTGAATGGAAGATTCACCGCACCCCCAGAGTGAATGCTACTTATGGGACCAACTGAATTACCCCGCTTGTGCCCTTTTTTGAAATGGGGATGTGGCGGGGTAAAAGAGTCTGGGGAATGTACGAAAATATCGAACCGGAAGCGACCCGAGGAATGATTATGTCAATAATGTAGGTCAGTGCGTCGCAGTCTTCCAAATGACCTGGAAGCATTTGACGTACCTCGTGAAGAACTCGCTTCCAACGGAATCCGGCATTTGACGTATCCGAAACAAAGTGAGTCGGAAAACTCAGGCGCGAGGGTGATACTGACTTTGGCCTACTATTTGGAACGTAATGTAGTTTTCCAGCCACTGGGGGCAGGTATAAAGGTCGCAGCAAATTCCCCCATTAAAGTTGTCTATCAACAACAACCCCCTCTCACTCAGTACTCAATATAATCTTCAATCAACCATGAGCTACATGATCCCCCCCGGAACATACAAGATCGCCAACGTCTTGTATCCAAACCGGTACGTCTGCATGTCAGGAAACAAGGATTTCGTCGGCCACGACGTTGGTGACACCGTACGCGAGCATCGTTATAGCAATGTACTTCCTGTGCTCATTAATGCCCGTAGATCAAAGTCGAAGTCAAGGACGAGGTCCAGCATCTTGCGACTCTCTATGATACTGTGACAAGCTTGTACATTGGGATCGATATGCTGGTTGGTCTGTTTGGCGTTGACAGATTCGAGATCGCTAACGACATGAAATTGTAGGAGGGCAAAGCCAAAGGCTACACTGAACCCAAGGAGCTCCAGTTGTCTAGTACCGATGGCAAGTACTTTGAGTTAGTGCGGTCTTCGTGTCCAGTTGTGTCGAAAATTCACGCGTACTTTAGGATCCACATGAAGAGCTCAGATGATGTGTGTGTTCTCAAAAATGATAAAGATTGGTCCGAGGTTTGTTCTCATCGCTGACCTTTTTTGGCTCTATTTATGAACAACGTCACTCTAGATCGTCGTCGAAGCGGCTCCCGCCTCGGACGAGAAGTATTGGAAGTTCGAAAAGGCATAATAACTGTTTTGAGAACCTAAAGTAGCTGCTCTGGCTCTGACTCTTCCGCCAAAGAGTGTTTGTATGATTAGTTCGCGGCCATAATGTATGCAAGACGTGTTTGTGACTTTCCGTGTCTGGACAGTGGCATCCTGCCCGAGTGTTCGCCCATCAGAGATGTGCAACCTCTCCGCGTCCGCGTCCGCCCTCGCCCACGTCCTCCTCCTATTCGCCTCAGTGGGTAACAACGGAGCTCCCGTAAGTCTCGCTTGATCGTGCGCTTGGATCCCCTTTCTCGCTGAGAAATACTACGCTGTGCGCTCGGCAAGATATGCTGGTGTCACCTGATCAGTCACTGATTCTTCTCACTGAGAGCGCGGTTATGCTCAGTTGGATGTTGCCGTGTCGCCCGCTTCAACAAAGCAAGGCATAAAATAACGTGCAATGCGCAACGATACAGGTATTAAGGACACTAATGCCATGCAGGGAGGTCCTTTCGTTCAGATGCGGCGCGTGTCGTCCACACCGTCCAAAAAACGAAGACGCATACTAGACCACCAGTGGCGCTAAAAGCGCCTTGCGTCACTGGCGTCGCTGAGCCGAATATCATGCATGCAAAAGCGATAACGAAGAACACCATACTGAAAGTAATCAGTCAGTTTGACCTAAAGCCAATCATCGAGTGTAGCTGACCTCCACATGAGAAGCGCATAAGGAAGACTGTATATGATGGCCAGCGCCTCTGTTCCAAACACCGGGTGTGACATTCTTGTCAGAAGTAAGTTCTAAAAGAAATCATTAAGAATGATAACATGGGAAGGATGAGAACTGAATCATCATACCGCCTGCTCAGCCGAATTCTGTTCCTTTCTCTGATTCTGGCGGACCAGTATGAGTCCTAGGACCACCACTCCAACGCTAGTCATTGCCGAGATGTAACTGAAAGTTCTTGGCAGTGCATCGCCAACAACAAGCGAAAGAAAAGCAACATTTGCGTTGAGCACCACAGTCGCCTGGTCAAATCTTAGGCAATGGTATAGAGATTTAAACATACACGCACAGTTAGTGCCAGACTAGACCAATCATCATTCAGCTTAGCTACAAACTGTCTCCAGAGGACGCGATTGATCATTTTGTCCACCCAGATGCCATCAAGCTCCTTCGCGTAGTTACACGGCGCCCAAAAGAGGCATATGGATACTATCTGGATGAACACAGAATGTCGTGGTTTTTGCTTGCTAAAGATCGCCTGGTCAGAGTTTAGGCGCGCACCAGGCTGCCCGCAAAAATTGAAGAATTTAGTCAATGCTGTCAAGATGGTCTGAGATAACGCAAGGAGAATATAGAGCACGTAGCATACCGAAGTTCTCCATGAAGCGCGCTGCAGTCTGATATGAGTGACCGTGGAGTGAAACTAGGTAAAGTTACTTACCTACGATGGACTTTGCATGCAGGAACGGCTCATCTATTCCCCCTGATTGCGCCGTCAAGATCACCTGCAGACTATACAACACAGCTTGATACAAACTGCTGACCTTTTATGCGATCCGTAAGATCGAGCATTTTCGCAAGTTCTTCCTGATCGAACGGAATGATTGACGTGGTCGACGTGATGCTATCTGCACCAGCTTTATGAGAATTACTGACAGAAAAACATGCTTGCAACCTACCAGCTACGGCGTGGAAAATCATTTTCTCGAGCTCTGCCAATAGTATGGGGGTCAAGGACCAATTGTTGGGGAAAAACATGCAGTGAGTCCTAAGTTACATCAGTTGCAACGAAAGACTGAAACTGCATAAAATACGTCAGATAGTCCAGCAAAATGCAGAGATGACATACCTTCGTATAAAGTTCAGCTCACCAATATTCCGCCTCCATGGCATATTCTGTTAAGTAATTAGAACGACCGCTGGTGAATTGAAAGTACATCCTGACTGAGTTGAACATGTGACTGTACTCTTTCTAGATTTCTTGTTATCGTCCAGCTCGGGACAGCTGTCAACCACAGGATGCAGCGTTTCCCCGGTTCCACAAAGTAGTACCCCAATTGATTTATGTCAATCCTTTCGAGTACAAGCTCACAAGTGTCACACGGAAAGCCGGCCTTCTCCCGCGCTTGTCGAAGTAATCGTTCTGCGTAGTAATTTATGAGTTCAAGTTCACGCTCTACCGAAAGATCAGCATCTGTGTATATGCGCTGTCATATCGCTCAGTGCCATTTGCATTTGAATAAGAACGATATCTCCACGCACGCGTTTCGAGTCGAAGTAATATAGCGCACCATCTGGATGAACATGTGGCGTCCAATCTCCGTATCCCTGTGTACTACAGAAAGTTTAGAAGTGAAATTTTTGATTGAACATTTCACGCACTTATCGAAATCGGTCCGACCGGACTCTATCCAGAAGCCCTTAAATTCCGGACTGAGTTTAGGTCTGCACCAAGCTCGTAAAGGGTCAATTATAAATTGAGATAGTCGAAGCATACATGATCCTGCCCCTGTCATTCCTTGTGATATCTGATGGGGTGATGTTTATTGCAGGATAGGCAAATGGATTCGGAGTCGAAGAAGAGCTATAGGAGGAACTTGCAAGGGTCGTCCCTTCCGACGAAGATGCTCGTTGGGATGCGCTCAAGCTCGTGCAAGATTGGCTTAAAGTTGATAACGGAGTTGGCATCGACCATACAAAAGAACTTGAACCTTGATTCGATACTGAGTGGACCGACGCGCCACCACAGGTGTCAGACTTCTCGTCAGGACCCTGTACTATGATTTGAATTTTTTGTTGTTCTCTGTATACCAACAGCACCAGCGCTTAGCAAGTACTCCCCAACTTCACTTTTGGGGGACTCACAGAGACTCGGGCATCGGGTTGTCCATGAAATGTTCAAATACATCGATTAGAGAAAAGAAGATGGAATGACGCCGAGGCTGCCAGGAGGTTACCCATGTCAGCTGTGCTTCAAGCGCCTGATGGGCTGTGGGGCTTTCATATTAGTAAAAGACACACGACAAGCGTGTGGTTTTAAGTTTACGGTACCTATTACCAAACTATCCAGCGCCTTTCATCCGCCTCCACGCAGACGAAACACTCCCTGCCAGCCTGCAGGCCCCAGGGTTGAGTCGGACGCCAGTCCCGTCATAGTGCAACGTCGGCGTGCTGTGCGCTCTGCTCGTCAGGACTTGGTTACCAGATAAACTGAACTGCACACACAAAATGAATCGCAGTTGTTTTTGGGTCTGTCCGTCCTACTACAGCTTACCTTGCGGGAAATGCAAATCGGGTAGTTGCTGGATTCATCACGAGTCTACCTTTTTCATCCAACTTTCATCGGACCGTGACTGCAGGCCGCCATCTTGGCCTATGCATTCAAGATGTTGACAAAAGCCAAAGGTCGAGCCTTCAGTTATAGCGTGGGTGTGGTTCACTGGTATGAGGTTTTTGTATCCATTTGTGTCCATTAGGGTACTTAGTTCTCTGTGTAGGACAATCATCATTATGCTCTGAAGCTGACGCAGCGGCCGCTGTTGCTGCCTCTCAAAGAGAATCATTGTATTTCAATGAATGCGGAAACTACAAGCTAGCGGCCAGTCTTCCTATCGTCTTCCATTGGCACACTAAATAGAAGGTCAAGCTGTCTCCGGATCCTAGACAGGCCAAATCGAATGGCAAAGCGGCGGTTAAGAAACATCATAATATGTAAATACGTAGTAGGCGAAAGACGTAGCAATTCGAGACCTTGACGATGTATAATAGTACTTATCCGTTGCAAGGCTAGCTGCAGGAAACTAACATATAGTTCGGAGAACAATATCGGACGTGAATTTAAAGATCTGACTTGACTCGGAGTCTCTGGATCTGCAGTAGCCTTTACCAGTAAATTCTGTGCTCCGAGCCATGGGCACGTATTGTGTATTGACCCTAGACTCGTAACCAGTCTGACTACGTGCGTCAATTCGAGATGATGAGGATGGCTACACCACTCCATCATCCGTGGTAGTATATGCCAGGCTGGTCACAAGCCTATATTGACCCTTTGGCAGTACACAGGTTGGTTTGCCCTGGTTGAAAATGATAATTTTCATGCCCAATTGCATCATGCGATATTGAGCAAGCCTATGCGAATATCAGAGCACAAACACCTGTGACGAGCTGCCCGCTGCGCTACATTTAATAGTCGAGCAATCGTCACAACGGGGCGTCTTGTCTTGTGCTCAGCGCGCGTCTGTGTCCGTCTAGCTCGAAGTCGAGATAGATATTAATGACATCGAGTACGGACCCTATGTAGTCTATGACTGTTGAGAAAAGGATACATTTTAATGATATGTCTGAAAGCGCTCACCGGTAGTCACGGATGGAAGGTTGAGGACCTATCGTTGGTTTTCTCCTGCCCAGAGATCTGACTCTGTGTAAATAGGCAGGCCGTAGAAGCGAAATGAATACTTCCAGACGTTCGATCGCCCGGGCCTGCGATGAGGCTGCAATAGTTAGGGTATGCTCCCTCCAACAGACGGTCGGCGAGTCGTCCAGTTGGAAAGCTGGAAATGTTCAGCGCATAATATCACAGCATCAAGAGTGCTCGAGCAGACCCTGGGGTGACCAATCGGAATTGGGGTTGACTCGGAAAGGTACCCTGACCTACCCACACAAAACCATTGCGCACAAGAAATCAATGAAAACCCGCCCTGAGGGAAAAGGCTCCGCCGACTCCCGAGTGCGTACGGAGTCGCGTAATCGTCAAAACATTTCATTCATCTATTCCCTGGGATGGCACATGCGGACAGAATAGGCAGCCTCTTGCAGTCCCGACCAGAGTCGCCCTGCAATATGGAATACCTGCATAATGTAGATATCACATACACACAACAGAACCTAGAGTAACCAACGTACGCATACATAAACTGGTAACGGAGTCAAACTAAACAAAAGGGTGCTGGCACCGTTGACGCATAGCGTTTCCATCCGAAAGAGTACGGTCATGGTCTAGAAGATTGAAGATGAAAGTCATTGAAACAGGCTAAAAGTAAGGGCGAAGGACAGCGACAACGAGATTACGGATAATACGGCGAGGGGGCGTGATCGATGTTCGGGGCGCAAAGACAAGGATACAAATCGGTGGTAGCAGATAATGATAGGAAGAAGATACATTTGTCTGCAGCGGATATAGCGAGAAACATCCATCGCCGCGGATGGGTGATTACAGAGCGGGATAATTAAACCTTAAAACAATATCGTTAACGCATTCTAGACACCAACGAGAAAAAACCTACATCGGTTTCATTAACTATGGCCTCAGTAGCAGCAGCTTCTTCCTCTGTCTCTTCTACGATAGTCTCGGCAGCGGGGCCTGGGGCCTCGTTCTCATTTGTTGGAGCTTCAGCCTGATGATCAAGATAAGCACGGTCTTAAATCAAATGAGATGTGTCCCACCCTAGATACAGGCTTCTTGGAGCCTGCTCTTGAAGTGGGTTTCTTGGCAGTGGTTGAAATAGGTTTGGCAGATGCTCGAGACGCAGGTTTCGCAGCCTTAGAGACTGGTTTTGCGGGGGCAGCCTGGGAAGTTGGCTTTGAAGCAGCTTTGGATGCAGGCTTCGACGCGGACTTGGATTCGGGTTTAGCCTGACGACCGGGTCAGTATACTGAGACGTGTGTTAAAGAAATAGAGGCATATAAACCTTTTTGGGGGCGGGGGCCTCTTCGCTCTCTGGCTGAACGCCCTCTTCTGCGGCTTTCTCAGCAACAGTACGCTTCTTTCCTCTGGCAGACTTGGGTTTAGCTTCAGCTTCACTTTCTTGGATGTCGGCGTCTGCAGTAGGTTTAGGTTTCCTCCCCCGCGGCTTCGCAGGAGTCTTCTTGGGCGCCGGGGGCTTGTCCCGACTAGCAAGACGGGATGAACGGCGAGCAGGATTAGCGTCACCATCAACAGCTGTTGTGGCAGTGCCAGCTGGCACAGAATCGTCGGCGGGCGCGGCGGTCGCAGCGGCTTTGCGGGGCATCGCAATTAATGGATTGTGGGTGAAGAAAAGTGAGGTTGGACGCGCTCGACACCCTATTACTTTTGAACTTTATCTAGGACATCAACAAACAATACTCGGTCACCTGACCACAAGCGCGTATACAGCTCCAAACAAGTACCCGCTAATCTGCGCACGGTCCCGAACCTGGCCGAAGCAGCTTACAACCTTTCTCTAGAGTGAAAGTTACTTCAGAGTTATCGAGATGTTTCTGTTCAATGGAGAAGATCTTCCTCAGCAGACAGGTAAACATTTTCTTCTTCACTCTATTGATTTATTGATTTGTACACAATGCCAGCAAGCACCTAGTTAGCCGTGACTTAGTAGAAGTGTCTGCTCGTTCCGGCGAGACAACCTCACAAATCTACGCGTTAAATATGCGAAAAAAATGATACCTTCAATCACAGTTTAGCCAATACGGCGTCAGCACCAGAAACAGTTACTCCGAGGCCAGGCTCGACCTGCGTAAACCAGTCATGAGTCAGGATAACCAAAGTTACCACTGTGTTCATAGGAACAAACCTCGACGTATTTGATAACCAAGTCGTCTATGATCATGGCGTATCGTGCAGTACGGATTCCAAATCCGCGCCCGGAGAGGTCGACACTTAATCCCAGGCTGCCTGACCACTCGGCATTGGGGTCGGAGAGGGCGATAATCTACGCACGCAAACTCTTTCGTTTGCTCCTGGAGTGACCTGATAGTATGGACGATTTACCTTGTCTGTCAGTCCCTCAACACGTCCCCATCCGCTCATGACGAACGGGTCGTTTGCAGCGATGACAGCAATAACATCGACACCCTTGGCTTTGAACTCGTCGTACTTGGCAAGGTAGGGCGGGAGGTGGTTGATGTGACAAGTTGGCTAACAGGATGGGGTAAGTTCAATGATCAGACTGCACTTGAGAATGCATACAGTGAAAGCACCAGGCACTGAGAAGAGCACGACCTTCTTGCCCTTCCAACTGTCAGTAGAGAGGGCGGTGGCTTGTGGTCACTCTAGTAAGCCTTATTCTACGGGCACTGGGAGGAAACAAACGCACGGATACCACATGCTGACTGTGGCATAGTATTAGCAACGACAGTAATAAGATTCGGAGCAATGCGTCTCACATGATCAGCTAACTCTTCAGTAAAAGGGATGGTACCAAAGGAACCCTTGGGAATAGTGTCACCAACAGAGATCTTCAGGGAAGACATAAGTGAGCTTGGGTGATAAATGAAAGCGACGTGAGCTGGAGATAATCGCGATCGCTAGATGCCTTATCAAGTGTGCAATTTCGCGGAGTTCCGAAGGAACACTGCGCGGGAGATGTTTGAACTGTGTCGGACATGCGGCCGTGCGGACTGGTAAGCTCAGGTTGAAGCGTCGAACGTTGAGCTACGGCCAGCATGACTCTGATCTGGTTAGGCCATTACTCGTCTCATGCGGCTTTACTTACGAAAAGTAGGGGTCGTTGTTATGTCACTTCAATGTAGAGTGTCCATTTTGGCACAGCTCGAAGCTTTGAAGACCGGGCGCCGCAGCCGAATAACGCCTGCACTTGCAACTTCTCAATCGACCACCATGTTTAGAAGTGCAACTGTGAAGATAGCCCATAGCTCGACGATCCCTGTTCCTGCGTTGATAGGAAATGAGGAGCTTAGACCTCTACAGGATTTGATTGCAGCAGAGAAGACAGTGTTGGCTTCGTGAGTGCACCTCGCGTTTGACACGCTCGGAGCTATCGATGAAATCTCGAGGTAGACTACAAAGGTTGAGCTTGGACTTTGCAAAGGCTGCTGATGCCATGAGGACATGGGCAATTTCTGAAGAAGATGACCTTTCTGTAAGTCTTGGCTTTGTCTTGAGATAAGCTCAACATCGAACGGGGGTTCAGGATATATTGAGTTCATCCAGAACACTCCTGGCGCATTTCTCTGGCGCGCTCAGCCGCTACAGCTCTATTCAAAATGTCATTCGAGACAACATGAAGGCCGTGCGTACGCGTGAAGAATCCCTTGACGACCTTCAGCGGCGTCGGCGGCGTACTGCAGCCTCCGTAGAGAGCATCAGGAAAAAGCTTACCCGGATGAACCAGGAGACCAAGGCATTCAGTGCACAGACGGACGCATTGAACACTTCATGCGAGGAGATGCGAAATCTGGATGCAAAAATCGCGCGCGAACAATCAACGATCGTCGCTTTTAAACGCAAATGCACAAAAAACTGGCTGACACTAAAGTTTGGAGGTCTTGCAGAGTGCTGTGAGAAGGGCATGGTATGTCCTGCACGTCATTCCGGTCGCCACCCCCTGATATATATTTGAACAGATTGTAGGGGAAATCGGGAAGCGAATGGTAGTTGTGGGTAATGCCCTATTACATACCAGTGCTTAGTTCTCTAAGGGAATCCGGGACATCAGGAACTTTCGGAGTCACCCAAACATCCGTATGTAGGGCACAAGCACATGACCTCGTTGCTGTCTGAAGCCCAGCATCGCATTGTGCAAGTCGTATTCTCTGGAACGCCATCCGGTCACGAGACGCACGAAAGTCCGCACCCAGTGATTTCTCAAAGTCGTCCAAATTGCTTCAAAGATCTTCCAGAAATTCGTGACGCTGACGTGATATCTGTCGGCTATCTCCCTTCTAACAGTAACCGATCCTTGATTGACAATGATATGATGTCAGCTCCTGTGCACGTTGTAAGTTCCCATGATCAATCTCATATCAGGAGCTCACGGAAACTTTGAGAATAGCTTTCTGGAATTGGCCCGTCGACGACTTCCGCACCGGACTATGGCTTTCGGGCAGAATTATCTCCACCATGTTTTGAGCTATCTTCCGCTCCGTCTAGCGGTAGAAGGACAACAGGGAATTCTGGCAATAGAAGCTACTCCAACTTAACACGGAATAGATGTATTCCTGGCCTCAGACTTGATAGCATTGCGGAAGGTGATGAGCCTTCGCCATCTATGTCTTGTGATATCGGAGGATCTTATCTGAACCCGATCGGCCCGCGTACATCAAGTCTAGAAACCACTTCATCGTCGAGCGGTGGTAATTACGAAATATTACCTGGGCAGTGCCTACCTTATTCAAATCCATGAATTTGAGGTACGTCACATACTGCCTCGTTGTTTGGCTGACACGTTGAACATTCATGTTGGCAGTGTAAAGCTCGTATTCTATACGAATTTCGTGGTGTGGATATGCAGACAGGTCTCTTTCTGTCAATTAGTTATCACGTTACATATCGATGGCTGACTCATTCTCTAGTTCGCCACTTCTGTATAGTGCTGCCGAAGTTCAGTTCCGTCCGGTTTTTTCAAAATAACTGAGGACCGAGAACCGAACCTCGGTCAAGTTCACAAAGGT
The DNA here is from genome assembly GCA_000827255.1 of Suillus luteus UH-Slu-Lm8-n1. Lineage (NCBI taxonomy): Eukaryota > Fungi > Basidiomycota > Agaricomycetes > Boletales > Suillaceae > Suillus > Suillus luteus. The sequence goes on from KN835202.1 coordinate 24,096, forward strand.
AGGGTGGACTCTGGGCCGGACCACTTTGAACGGGTTCACAATGGTCGGGTTCGAGTTCGAACCAGTTCGAACCGCCGAACGCATGATGAAATTAGCAAAAAAATTCAAGTACGAACAATTGTAGGCTAGACTATTCAACAATAGAATTTTGAGGAGCAACGAGCTCAGCCTGCACCATTGCTGAGACATGGCCTTGACGGTACGCACTTTTTAACAGTTGAAGTGCCTCGAATGTCCTGGAAGCAAGCAGTTGCGACGTGTGGTCCCGGTGATGCCGCCACTTGAGAATGCCCGTTCAGATGCTACCGCAGACCCCTGAATAGCGAGGTAATCTTTTGCGATGCGAGCAATAGTTGGATATTGAATCGAGTGATGCTTTAAAAAAATAATTGTCAGCTTCAAGTTGCATGGAATATTAAGGATATGAGGGAAGTGAACTTACACCCCACCACGCTACTACGTTCTCAACATCCTCCAGTGGTGCCGCTAAGTAGTCTTCGAGTTCCCGACGAGGCCTTTGACGAGCAGTGTCGTGTGAGACACGAGCTTTGATTGCATCGCGCATCCAGCTCTGGCCATAGGAACCTTGACGTGAGAGGGATGGTACAGTACTGACCGGTGATGATTTCACCGGCAAACTTACTGATGTGTCGACAGTGAGTATCCTTCGAACCTGAGGAGTCGCAGAACAGAAGCAACAAACCTGCAACTCCAATGATGGGTTCGGACCGGTTCAGACTCGTCCGAACGGGTCCGAAATCCATCCGAGACCACCCGAACGAAGAACCCATGTAAGGTTCGGTCCTGTATCGTATGTCGAACTACTGACCGAACGGTGGTTCCGTTCGCAAAAGTTCAGGTTCGAACCTAGGTTCAGGACCGAACGGCGGCAGCACTACTTCTGTACATGGCAGATCCTCCATTGGCGGAAGGACAATTTTCAGTGTTTGGCAGGCACCCGATTGCCGGGAGGTACGCACGCAGTAGTGGGCACATGACCGGGATCTGGGACAATATCTACTCCCCCTGTCATTGAGCTTTAAAGGCTAATATAGCGAATTGCTTTATTTCTCATGCTTTCATACTAGTTATCTAGCGTCGGCCGTCGATCCGTGGGTTATATCGGGACTTCGATAAGCGAGACTCAAGATTGTCACCAACCACAGGCATATGTAACAGGAGTTTGGAAGCGTTCGCCTTCCATTATTAACTGGGCAGTAAGTGACATTGCTACAATTGTCGTACTAATCGAAAGAGGCTAGCGCAACCACGTTCGATGAGCAGGATTTCACAACGCTTGGCAAATAGGAAATGGCTAGTCCGCTAGGATTTTGGAGCTTATAGGACGTATTTCCATTGTCTCCTTTGCATTTCAGATCTTAATGGCTCCCGTCATTAATAGGCCTGAGAGAATGGTACACCATAATCGGAAATGACCGTTTGTCCTGTTCGTTCGTACCGTAATCCGACACCAATTTGCCTACCGGGGCGCCGCGAAATTCCTTCAATTCATTTTCCAGTACTTGGGCCGACTTTTGGGCCTTTGTGCGGCACAATCTCACAAATGATTTCTCCTTGTGGCCTGCTGTCAATGAGGCAAACGTTCACGGTTTCGATGCATGGCTGTACTTACGTCGCAGCGCTAGGAGTTCCGTGATATTGTTACGCTCATAACTTCTCGAGTGCCTGTTCAAGAGATGACCTCCTGTGCAACTGCCTCAATATTTGGTATTTGCTGCCACACTGTAGTGGTCTGGAAAGTGTTTTAAGCCCTATAGAGTTTGGATAGTGAGTGCATTAGTAAATATTGTGAGAGGCTTTTGTTGTTGATTCACTGCAGTCATAGCACAATAGTACGAGTACCATGGGCAAACAGTACGTAGCTCGCGCTCTAAATTTTGGTACCTAGGTGCCTGTATAGGTTCACAACGTGGGTTTCGGCGTTTCCACATTTCTCCATCAGTGAAATTCCATTCGAAATTCGCCATAGAGCGATCCACGCACTAAGTTTTGATCTGCTTCTGAATTAATTTTTGCGATAGTTAAAATGTCCACAGACCTCCGATGTCAGACTTTCAAACCCAGTTGACTATGAGCTTCGATGAGCGCCTGGCTATGACGGTTCAAAGCCAGTCCGAGAGCATCGGATTCGGATGTGCAATCCGAGTGTCCTCCCGGCATGAGTTTTGCCATCAACCGGTACTTGGCTGGTACTTCAGGTTTCCTGTAAGCATGCATTTTTAAGTATAAAAGCTGAACCCGGTACACATCCTGGACATTCAAATAATTCACAATGTTCTCTCAAGCTCTCAAAGTTCGCGCTGATAGCATCACTCGTCATCTCGAGACGATCTTCCTATTTACGAAAAACGATGTCAGGACCACTCTGATACCTGTGGTATGTGATAACTGTTGGGCATCTCGCCCCTTTGTTCAAATGCACTTTTCAGACCATATTCGCGTTATCCGCGGCCCCCAAGCATGACCCTACCCGCGCCTGGCACGCTGCCTTGTGGATATGGTTCCACCTATTGCAGTTCAACATTGCAAACCAGATCCAGGATCCGGAGGAGGACCGCAAGAACAAGCCCTCCCGCCCGATACCTGCTGGTCGCATTTCTGTCGACAGCGCAGCTGATATCCGCTGGGTGATGATCCCAGTCTGTTTGATGCTGTCGTTGTGGTACGGCACTCAGGCTTTGCTGGCCAGCACCGTCTTTGCAGTGTTGACAATCTGGTACAATGAACTTAACGGTGATAAAATGGGACTGTCGAAGAATGTACTCACAGCCATTCTTTATGGGTGCCTGGAGGTCGGAGGAACGGTTGCTGCCGGTAAATCTATCCAGTTGTAGAAAATCTATCATCTTGCTCATCAAGCGCACAGGTCCTCGCAACTCAAGCATCGATAAGGCTGGTGCTTTGGCAGTCGCACTCAGCTCTACAGTTTTTGCGACTACGCTTCATGCGCAAGACTTCAAGGATGAAGAGGGTGACCGCCTCACTGGCAGGCGCACTCTACCCACAATCTTCCCTAAAGCTGCACGCTTTTCAATGATGATCGGCATTCCCCTTTGGTCATATGGGTTGAGCTGTGTCTGGAAAATAGATGCGCTCTCTACCACCGCATTTGTGGTTTACGGCGCATGTGTGGGGACCCGATTCGTGATGTACGACACAGTGGGGGCCGATAAGCAATCCTGCAAATATTATAGCGTGAGTCGAAATATGACTTGGGTACCGCGGTGAACCTGACAATGGACTCATACCAGCTATGGTACTCGCTCGGTCATCTGCTTCCAGGCTACTGGCGTTTCTTTTATGGTGCTTGAGTATCCGGAGCTGAAAGATGAAAGTCGCATCTGTCGCATTTTGATGTTGTACAACTTAATAACTTAATATTACACCACACAGTGCATTCAAAACTAGTCAAGAATTGACGGTTGATCAATCGTGCTCCTTAATTTCATGCACAACACATAATCTTTGGACTCGGCATCCTTAGTAAACCACGACTCAGTGGGATCGTTCATCGTAAGATCCCGCACGCTTATCGTTGATCAACGCATGAGACTATCATCATCTGCAAGCATGGGAACTAACGGGTACTAAGTACGTGGTCCGTCACCTCGGTCATGATGATTGTCCGCTATGGCTTAAATGTGCTTCGGCTTACGGCGGCCCAATTAAATGTCATCACGACATATCGGCAAGTGTTTTGACGAAGCCGCTGGGAATGAGTTATCAGTGAAAAGATAGGAGCTAAAATGGGCCGATATACCACATGTGGGCGTGAGAACGTTTGTAGTGCCACAAGTTGACAACTCACTCGTTGATCTGGGGCCCTGGGCCTGCCAGAGCCGCACGCCAGTTAGGTTAGAGACCAAAATTTCAAACTTCAAGTATGTATAGGTCCCTTTTCTTTTTTTCTGGCCGTCCTTCATTTCAGCATTAATATCAATAGGAAAGATCGAGGCGTTCGAGTTGTATGTAACGATGAAAAACTCGGGCGCCGGGGTCTGAATTAGACCGCCAGCCAGTCACGGTGGGAGCCAGATCTAAGGGGTGTTAAAGTTTGGAGCCGAGCGGCCGCACCCTAGGCTAGATTTTCCATAGTAAGTACAAGAAACTAGCGTCCGAGTACCGTTAGCCGTCCCCACAACGTGAGTTGTAATCACTGCCTCCTGGACTTGGGTTGTGCCATTCCTATCATTCTTATCGCAATAACCACGTCTAATCTTATTTGCACAACATTCTCGCTGCTTGGTTTCGTTCTTGGAACGAAATATGGCTTCTAGGAGACTAGAGCAAGGTATGTCACACAGCCTTGCCATGGGTCGTGCACCACCTCCTGATAAAGCTTCGATCTTTGTCCAGATACTTCAAGTTAGTAGATACATTCGGTCTGTTTGTCAGCATTCGAACCAAGTGACAACGTTGTCTTCTGCACTGGGCCGCATATAGCGCCTGGCAGGATCATCATGACACGTACAGACAACAGTGTCCGATAAGTTCTTGCTTGCCATACTACGAGTCGGACAGCCCATCACTGCCATCTGCGTTCCTCGGGTGGCACCACATCTATGAAGAGTTCAACGTAACTTGAACTGTCATCTGAAGTTCAATTTTGCTCCCCTGGAATGATGTGTGGGTGGGCGGCAGTTTCATGACAACATGAAAATTCTGACCATACCGCTTTTATTTGCTGCTCTCTTCGACTTTAATCGGCAAGGTCGCTACATCCATGTCATTATTTTAGAAATATACGACAGGACAAATCACGAGCACCTTCGCATCTGTCCCGCACCGTAATGGCAATGCTTGGCTTTTTTTTAAATTCACCCATTCTAGGACACCATCGTGAATTGTAGGGAACTACATAATAATATCTCGGTCATCCTCCCCGGCATTCCGTTCTATCACTGGCAAGCCTTCACGCCCACTTGCGCCAAAATGACCTGCATCGTATACAGGGCAGGTTTTATCCTGTGGTAATGTACTAGATGGAAGGAGGTACACTTTCTATTCCCTCTGTGGATTTCCCCTTTGAATCATTCCTTTGTTAACGCTTGCACTAGGACTAAATCGCATTGCAATATATGATGTGTAGTGTGAGTTTCCATATCAGACGGCCAATCGCTGTCACCGAACATGTTTGTTTCAACAAAATTCGACACGCTGTGCTTCGCCAAAATTAGCATGGTGTGTCTTGTCCTCTTCTGATCTGATCCCTCCAATGATCAGTCCTTTCGGGATGACAGAATGCCTCATTTAGCTTCTATTGGCCGGAGTACATAGTACATGTCTTGTGAAATATCTACCCACGACGGCATACAAGCGTGGTACCGAGCCCACAGGTTTACCTTGCTTGCCTATTTGCGTCATAAGCCACTGACACCATAGACGTTTCAATGATGCATGTCTGAATAGCCATTTTGGACCGACAAGGTTGATCTCAGGCTATTTAACTGGCCCAAAATGAGTCAACAACCAAACCATGTTGTCCCAAGCCTCAGATAGTGGTCGCCGTATTGGCGGGCACATCATGACACTATTTTTGTTCACGAAGTCTGACTTCTTGACCACTCTATTACCCGTCGTGAGTGTCCCAAAAATTGGTCGTATGTTCCCTGACACGACCTTGTTAGACCTTGTTTGCCTTGGCGAATGCTCCCCGTCCCCACGCAACCCGCATTCTGGACATCACACTGTGGATATGGATCCACATCCTGAAATTTGACATATCTAATCAGATTCAAGACCCAGAGGAGGACAAGAGGAACAAGCCTGATCGCCCTCTCCCCGCTGGTCGTATAACCGCCCAGAACGCGGCGGACGTGCGCTGGCTGCTAGTTCCCATTTGTCTGATGTTTTCTGCGATGTATGGCAGACAGACTCTCGCATCTAGCGTTTGTTTTGAAGCCCTTAGTATCTGGTATAATGAGTTTGGAGGCCATAAAGCTGGGCTTTCCAAGAATATATTAACAGCTGCCGGATATACGTGCCTGGAAGCAGGCGCAACGATTGTTGCAGGTACGTGGACTGTTTACCTACGGTAAGCTTTGCTGTTGACTGAGATCCATACCTTGATCAACAGGGTCCAGCCCGTGCCTCGATAGTATCAGCGCACGCGCAGTTGCTTTCAGCTGTGCAGTGTTTGCAACGACGCTTCATGCACAAGATTTCAAAGACGAGGAAGGGGACCGCTTTATAGGAAGGCGCACTCTCGTCACTTTGTTCCCTACCTTTGTACGTATTTCAATGATGATCGGCGTCCGTCTTTGGTCGCTCTGCCTCAGCAGACTCTGGAATGTGGATTTGATCTGTTCTGTTACCTTTATAGCGTATGGAGCAGTTGTAGGGGGGAGATTCATGATTTACAGAACTGCGAGCGCTGATAAACAATCCTGTAAATTGTATAGTGTCAGTGATTTCAAAAGTTGAAAGCTTCTCCTTGCTAACATTATCTTAGCTCTGGTTTGCCCTTGCGCACTTACTCCCTGGCTACTGGCGATTTTTCTATAGCACTTGAGGCTGGAAGCTGCTTCGTAGCCGCACGCTTGAAGTACCGCAAATGAATTACTTAACATTTTATAAATTTTGTGTAATTTTACGTAATGAATTCAATGCCGCCGCCTCACCGCGCAGTCAACAGTTGTCGTCATTTCAACGCTCGTCGATAATTTGCTGAATGCTGCAGGTAATATGGGACTTCTTCCGGACTTGAACCATGGACGTGGCGCTGGCTCTGGCTTGCCACTTCCTGTTCTGCTTCTTGCCGGAGTATCGACCTTGGTAGCAGTGACTGTCAGTGGATTGTCGATATGGCTGCAGCTAAGAAACTATAGGAAACCCCTCTTGCAAAGGTAATTCCACTTATGAGGGCTTAATTCATAATGACTATTTGCTAAGCTACGATGTTTTCAGGATGGTTATCCGAATCATGCTCATGGTCCCAATCTACGCCTTGTCATCCTTAATTTCCCTTTTCTCGCTGGATGCAGCGTTCTTTATTGATGTGATACGAGATGTATACGAGGTGTGTGTTCTCCATGCACGAGTATGTTTCCTGTAAACTTTGAACACCGATTTAGGCTTTCGTCATATATTGCTTCTTCGTTCTTCTGCTTGATTATCTGGGCGGCGAACGTTCCCTTCTCATTCGACTCCACGGACGACCACCTATCCCAGCCATATTTCCTGTCAGTCTTTGGCGACACGAAGTGGATGTCAGCGATCCATACACGTTTCTCTTTATAAAACGAGGCATCTTGCGTAAGTAGTCGCCGTCTGTTTTATGGTCGTGCTGACACGTCTCCACTGACAGAATATGTGCAAGTCAAACCTGTGTTAGCAGTTGCCAGCCTCATCATGAAAGCCACTGGGACATATCACGAGGGTGATTTCCGGGCCCGGTCTGGGTATCTGTATGTTTCAATCGTGTACAACGTGTCCATTTGCCTTGCATTATATTGCCTTGCAGTCTTCTGGATGTGTGTAAGTGATGATTTGAAGCCATTCCGGTGGGTCAATAGACATTTAATTGGTTATCTAAATTCATTGTTCCGGCTTTTCAGCCCTGTACCAAAATTCCTTTGTGTTAAGGGAATTCTCTTCTTTTCATTTTGGCAATCTATTGCTGTCTCAACTCTCGTCGCGACTGGCATCATATCAAAACTTGGACCATACACAGACAGCGAACACATCTCCCTCGGACTCACCGACACTTTAATTTGCGTCGAGATGCCATTCTTCGCAATCGCGCATATGTATGCATTTTCCTATAGAGACTTTGTCAAATCATCACCATCTGCAAAAGTCCATGTGGCACGCATGCGCATAGGATATGCTGTTCGGGATGCATTTGGCTTGAAGGACCTTGCTGAGGACACCAAGGCGACTCTGCGCGGAGAAGGTATCAATTATCGTGCGTTCGAGCCAAGCGAAGGCGGAATGCACATTGGGGCAGCGAGGGAGCGAAGGATACGTGCTGGCTTGCGCTATTCCGCGGGTGGAAAGCGGAAATATTGGCTCCCAGAGGTGACGGGTCTGGGTGATGACAATGCCGAAAGTGACCACAGGGGCTGGTTGGGTCGAGTCAATGGCAACGATGGAGACGTTACCGCTCCACTTCTTGCAGAACATGCAGAGAACGTTGTTCACTCCGCGCCCGACATGCAATATCAGGAACAGCGGCAGACCATACGGATGCCTGGCGATGACGTGGACGTTGAGGACGATGATGAATATGCACTGCACTTCAATGATGACCTGGCCACCGCGGACGACCCACTCTACGAGCATGCGAAGAATTATGTCTTCGGCGACTACGCGTACCCTGTTGTGGATGTCAGCTCTGAAGAAGCGCGTTATGCGATGTGGGCTGCGGAAGAGAGAATTGTCAGAGAAGGGGTGCACGTCAATGTCCACGTCAATGTCACTGGTGCAAGCGGTAACAGAGGCTATGGTGCAACGGGCACTCAGGTTGGTCAAATACGCAAGTACGAGGACGGTAAGGACGAAGTGCCCGCTTCGGAAGAACATATAGTTGGCCTTGAGGAAGGTAGCCGGAGGGCAGAAGTAAATGCATCGAGGAAGTTGAGGTGGTCGAATATCAAAAATAACGGAGCTACATCACCGATCTCTGGCTCGTTAAGCTCGTCTGCGAGTGGATCGGGTTCAGGAAATCATCTGCGCTCTTCAGGGTCATCATCTCGACATAACTCGCAGACATCTAATGCGTCACGCCCGAGACTGCTCTCTGGAAGCAACGTTAATGTTCGCGCATCGTCCCCATACCTTCACTCTTCGCCATCACACTCGCGATCGAACCTTGGTACTCCATCGCCTCGCTTACTTCCCTCTGGGTTACATTCCCACCCACCCCCTTCTCCTCATCCTCCACTCGCGGAGCCAGACGCTGTGGACCTTGTTGTGTCCACCGACGCGTTCCCGGTGCCCTCAAGTTCACATACTGTTCATACTTCTCTGCGCGCCACAGGCTTAAAACGTGTCTGGGATCAGAAAGGGGATATCCATGTAGAATCCTCGATTGGGTCAGAAGAAGAAAATGACAGGTGGTCTAATGACCATCGCGTTATCCCTAGTGAAGTTGACGAGCACATTATACGGAAGGATGAACCTAATGTTCCGGAGGTGCACGAGCCAGAGGAAGTCGTGCGCGCTGAGACGCCGCCTCCATATGCTCGGGCTTGGACTTATGGAACCAAGAGTCCAGGGGAGGACGAACAGAATCCGTGGACGTGAAATCATGATTAAAGGACTTATGTGCTCGACACGCATGCCGAGATACCCCCTTATAATTTATCACGTTGTATAACATTCATGTAGCTGTCTGTTGTTTATTAAGGGACCTTTTTTCAAAAGTCAAGTTTTTGCTGCGGTTAAGCTGCGGTTGTGCCGCAGCATAATAAACTAGTACTGTGGCTATGCGAGTTGTGGCTATCCGTATGCACCAAAGTGCTTCACACACAATTGCTCCCCTCTCTTTCGTGAGGCCGCCAGGGTTTACTCACAACAACTACCTAACGTGATCGCCGTGACGAACTGACCATGTTCAAGACGGCAGCAGCAAAAATTGCACATAATTCAACGATTCCGGCGCTGGCGGGTAACAGCGACCTCAGACAGTTTCAGGATCTCATTAATGCGGAGAAGGTCGTCCTGGTCTCGTGAGTGTGCTTTTAAATACAGTATATACGCTGTTAACGTTCTTGGCACTTTATTGTACAGAATCCAGAGACTGGGTGTTGATATAACGAAGGCTGCGGAGTCGCTCAGGGCGTGGGGGGTTGGTGAGGGTGATGACCTCGTAGTGAGTGATGCTTTTGTCTGGGTGTACGTGGTGCAGTTGTACTTCATTCCACAAAAAACTTCATGGGATGCTTCACATGTTCTGTGATGCTCGATGTGTAGACGAGCTCCTCATCTTGCCATGTGGAGCCGAACACAATGTATACCTATGTGACTGGACGGCGCATTTCATCCAACGCCAATAGCTCTCTATGTGCACCCACCATGTTTTATATCTGCCTTCTAACCAATAACTGTAGGATATTCTCAGTGCATCTACTACCCTGCTTGTTAACTTTGCTGCGGCGCTGAGTGCATACGCCAGCACGCATCATGGAATCCGCGACACCATGAAATCTGTACGGACGCGCGAAGAAGCACTCGATGACCTACGGCGCCGACGGCGGCGTGTTGGAGCCTCTGCAGACGGTGCCGAAAAGAAGCTCAACAAGATGAGCCCCGAACACAAAAATCTCACTGCGCAGACTGACGCTCTCAATCGACTGCGTGAAGAGATGCGCGCATTGGATGGTGAAATTATTCGCGAGGAAGCTGAGCTGGGCGATTTTAAAAGAAAGTGTGCGAAGAGCTGGATGCAGGCCAAGTTCGGAGGTCTTGTAGAGTGCTGTGAGAAGGGTGTGGTAAGTCGTTCTGTTTATTTCTCTCTCTCACTCACCGCCTCATTTGTCACTTAGATCGTTGGCGACATAGGCAAAGCTATCGTTGCAGTATGTTATGGTGTATGCTCGCAGGTCTCATCATGACCTTCATTTGTAGGAAATTCCCGAAGACGTCACGCAACCAGGACTTCCTCGAGCGTATTATAGCGCTCAATCACGTATCAGCGCCCTTGTATCTGAGGCACAGCGTGATATTGCACGAGTAGCATTTACGGCTGTCGCGTCTGGCCGCGTCAGCCAAGGAGAATTTGAGCACACATCCTCGACTCAGGCCTCACCACAGATGCAAGCACAACAGTCACTATTGTCGGGTTCTCCGTATTTACCTGCTCCGCGGGTAGGAAGTGGACTTCATATGGGCGGCTTTGGGAGCGAATCTCTGGTGGGACTTAACGTGCTAAACTTGCGCCAAATATCTTATTATTTTGACATCCACAGTCTCCTCTACATTCAAACCAGCGCACAGCATCCGCAGATGAACTTGGGGTCTCCACACCGACCTCGACACACGCCAGTCATTTTGCCTCTTTTCCTGCGAGGGGTCCAAGCTTAGGCGTCCTGTCACACGACGGACCGACTCCCTCAACCCCTCCTATCTCCTACTTGCGGCAAGCAGATGCAATGGCTTATAGTACCTCGACCCTTCCCGCGCATGACACCTCGGGCTCTTTGACCAGCTCTATCGCCGACGCCCTCGCTCGCAGCGACTCCAACTCATTCAGCCTAAATCGACCCTCAGTTGATGATCCTGCGCCAAAGTACGAGCCGTTCGTGCCCGGATCAGGTGCTACATACACTGGTATTGGAGACACGCGCAGAAGCAAGAGTCCAAGTTTGCCGCCGGGAGCAGCTCCTGCCGCAATCCAGGCTTGGGACGGCGGTCTGGGCGCTGAAATTGAGGAACGCCGTACCGTGAGCGAAAGCAACGATAACGCGATGAGCGTCATGAGCGGAAATGAACGGACAACGAGCATTACTGGGCTGAGCGACAGACGGGCATCACAGGAGTCGGTGGGTGGTATGCCGTATGACCGTGATGAGGAGCTCGAAGATTATCAATCGAATGAAATTGCACTGCAAAAGATGGACCGAAGAGTGGGGCTCGGGACGGAGGAGGATGAAGCAGAGGTAGAACGTAGCAGGCCTTCACCCGAGACGACGGAAAATCAGAGACGTATTCCGCGTGTGCCTCCACCCTCCGTAGATACTGAGGCACCAATTCCGCCAGAGCATACCAGGATCGTGTCTCCGCTTTCCCAGCAGTCTACCTCCTCTCTGCAGACTCAAACGAAAGGTCATTCAGAAGACGGCGACGGAGATGACGAGCAGGCACGCAACGCAGCAGCTGCACGCGAGGTATCTCGTGAATTGGATGCACTAGCATTCAGCGCGCCTGCACCAGTGACGTACTCCACTCATCCAACTCAATCCCGAGCCCCACCACAAGGTTCTTACCTGTCAGGGCTGGGTTACCCGCCTCAACCGCATCAACAGCTGCAAGTCAATGCTTCTCAACAAGCGCTTGATCAGACCTCTCAGCCTCCCTCACCTCTTACGCCACCTAATGCACCGTTCGCTCACCGTTCCATTTCGCCTCATTCCCATACCGGCGTCGATCCAGGCGAATCGCGTCCTCTACCGAATATAGTTGCTTCGAGGGGTAGTTCGCCGCGTCCCACATCGCCTCGACACCCGCCATCTTCTCTGTCCTCTGTGCAATCACCAGCCTATAGGTCATCACCTGAATACCCACGTCCGCCGCCGCCGTTTTCATCTCCCCTCATGGCGAAGTCCACATCTTCACTGACCTCGGGTGCTCCTGGTGGTGCACCACGAATGATCTCAGCTGCTGCGTTCCGCAGGCCCGGTCGCAATGGAAGCGAGTCTGGGTCATCGTTGAGTCCGGCAGGGTACGGTGGGCCGGCAGATACCTCACCTCTGTCCCTCCTCCGACCTTCTGCGTCGCCTACATCTTCGATGTCACGGAAGTCCGGGGCAATGCGAAGGTTGTCTGTAGTCAACCCAGACCCAGTCCAACTCGATGAAGACGAGTTTGATTACATATCGGCATACACAGGAGGAGACGAGCCGGTGCCCACGCAGACTCAGCAGAGTGGGGGATATGGGCAGGGGAGGTATGTTAGTGACCTTGAAGCTCGATGATCGCGACGAAGGCTTGTCTATGTTTCAACTTGGGACTTATATCTCTGGATGCAGATGAATTATTGACATTTTTGTATGTATGTGCTTTCTGTTTTTCATTTGTCCTGCTATTGTTTTATTCACAATCAAATATATTGTAATGTGCAAGTCAACCCTTACAGCTATGGACGAACGGTGATATTGCCAACTGTGCGATCTTCTGACCTTGCGAACTTTCTGCTCGTCTGTAATTATGATGATAAAGGTTGCATGTCTAACAGTCTAGTACTTCCAAATTAAAGTCAACAGTCTTTAATAGAAGCTTTCAATTGAAGACTCGGACACCAGTGCCTCGTCGCCGAGTTCTGATCGGCTTTGGCTCTGCCCAATCTCCAATAATGATTATTCTGTCACGTTTCCCTTCAGTTTGCGATGTCATGAGGAGTATTACACATTATAGTAAGAGTGACATGTTCTACCCTCATCCTCGTTCACTTGAAGCTCAGTACGTGGAGTTCGGTAAGGCCTGGAAACCCCCTCACCTTGTCATAATTGATCCAACGGATGAATCTTCAGGTTCAGAGGCTAATTCATGCATCATAGTTAGGTTGGAAACGGGGAACATTGTTTACAAAGGATGTCAGAAACTTGTGGTACTACTCAAACAACCTGATTTATTGGAGTAAAAGAATTCAAGAGAAATCATATCAGTTGTCAAATTTGAAATGAAGACATGGAGATCAAACACGGTTTCATGTCTAACGTCATAACTCCCATGCTTATCGCAACTATAAGTATATTTCGAACGATCCAGAGCGCACGTACCTTTCAAATTGAAAGCACCGGTCAGAGTTGGACATCGCCAATCCACACTTCCCCACTGCGCTCGTTGGAACTGAGGAGACCACCCGAGAGGACTACCCGAGTGTTACCTCCAGGAACTATATAAGATGTCGAGGGGATCCAGCCACGGCCCTCTGGAGCTGAATCACCTGCGAAATGAGATCAGCCAACGGATGTTACATGGCTGTGGCGAAGGCGTGATTCATCGCAAACTCAGATAAGCTTACCTTCCGGAATCAACTTCTTCCACCTTAGCGCACCCTCGCGCCACACCAGTGCCCAAGCATCATTCCAGAATTCCCCAGCACCCGCATGGCCTAAGCTGGAGGCTTCACTCTCGCCGTGGTATAGCAATGCGACTCCAGTGCCATCAGGCGTGGAAAGGGGGACGAGACCGTGGACGGAGCGCGCTCCGGGATATCCTTGTTGCGGGTCGCCAGATGGTACGACGGTCGCCCAGGAGTTGGTACTTGGTGTGTAAATATCCACGGATGGCGGGGTTGAGGTGGGGAGTTGGTGCCCAGCGAAACCTGAAAGGGTGAAATATTAGGTATCAGATATGAAAGGCTCAGGCTGAAATTATGATGAATACAAAGCCGTTAACCACGATAAAAAAGGATAGAATAAACAGAAGTCTGGCACATATGAAGGGCAAAACAAAAAGAACCAAAGACTATCAGACTTCGTCTGTTTGATAAGGTTACGAAGCGGGGATCACAAATGTCGTAGATAGAGCGCACATCAGACATAGAAGAACAACATACCGCCAAATCGAATGATCACTTCCTCATCGGAGGAAGATGGTGGAATTTTTACAGAAGCGATAGCAGTTCCACCACGCGCAGGATCGGGACCATCTGCGCAGGGAGACCACTGAGAGGATTGCAGATCATAAGAATGAAGAGTAGAGAGGCGACCAGAGGCAGGACAACCCGCATGGATGTACAACTTTCCCTACATACAAATTCCAATCAGTACGAGAACTCTTTCAAGAAGAGAATGAATTATAAATGGATGGAACGCCCAGGATGTAAGGCGCGGACACTCACATTAGCCATGACGCAAGAATGGAAGCTTCTCGCGACGGGCTCGTCGCCCTTGCCTTCCAGCTTCTCCCATATCACCTCATTTTGCAATAGCTGCCCCTTCCAAACGCCTGATTGCTTGGGGTCCATAGGCGCCATATCAATACCCCCCCTTCCGCCCCACACGTACAGATTTCCACCCTCAAACACCGATGTTGCGCCCACTCGGGGATCCGGCTTCAACGATGCGGACAAGGTACGCCACAAGCCAGCATCATCCGCTACCGATTGCTGGATGGCGCTGTTCAGATCAAATACGTGAACATCTCCATCCACAGGCTTGCGTGGCTGGAATTCGCCAGAATATATCAATAGAGTGCCTTTATTCGAGATAGAAGCACAGTGGGACGATCGTGCTTTAGTTGAAAGAGATGATATGCATTTCCATCGGATCGACATCGTGTGCGTTAAATCAGGAATGCGTCCTGGCTGATGCTATACGATTAGCAAAAAGACAACGATGATAATCGTCGTGATGAATGCAAAATCGATAAGCGCCGACAACGCCGCAAGTGACTTTGCGCGAATTCACAGCTGCGGACATAATTAGCTGAGTCTGACAACTCACAATCAGCCTATTACACAGAGGCCTGAGGATCATGACCTCTCGAGCTCCATCACATAGGCTACTTGCACTAGACAATCCGAAGTCACTTGGTCCGGCGGTGCTTCAAGTTCCAGCGGCTCCATAACGTCTGCAGGTTGGATCTCAGTTACCATGAGGGTCGGATAAGTTCTGCGGGTTCTCAAGCGCGACGTGGTTAAAAATTGCTTCCGAGTACCGTGAGCCGACAATTACAAGGACATTTATGAATACAGCACAAGTGCAAACCTCTATCAGGATAAGAAGTAAACACTGCAGCGTGCCCTTAAAACGCCCATGTCCACAATTAGGCCTTCCTTTTATCCAATATTGGTTAGGTCCTTATTGTCTTGCATTCCCTGGTTTGATCAGGCGGGCTTCGGTGCTATACCAGAAATACAATAAACGCACTCCCGGATTTGCCATGTCAACCCGAGAAATGGGAGAGCATGTACGGCATTCAAGGACAGGGATCCCTCGCTCACATCCACGACCCTTTTTGTTTAAGAGCCGTATGAATACTAACTTGAGCCCACAGCGACTCCTCCCTCATCCGTTGGGTCCTGGAGTCCCTTTGTCTGACACTCAACTCACCTGCACTTTGTACCTATCTTTCTGTAGCGTCTGGCACCTACGAACCTCCCCCTACACCCGACTATCTGTAATACCTTAATACCCAAACCATCATCAGTTAGCATCCATTATGGCATCACATACATACCCTCCTCCTGAACCTCGTAACATCCCTCCCCAGACCAACAACACTCTGTCCTCGAAGGAGCGCTCTGCACTAGTGCGCTCGACCAAGAAGATAGGACGTATGCTCGGCGATATCCCGCGCTTTGTCGACGATATTGAAGATCGTGAGTTTATAGCTCCTCACTCACCTTGGATAACGCTCACGAGGTAATACAGAGTTCGTTATGGTAACGCCTCCAAGACTACCCACTCCGACTGGGCCTTCCAAAGAAGACACATGGAAGAGTCGTAAACCGACTCACCTACCCCCGCTTATGAAGCTTTCTGGTGGCATTGCCGTGGACTCCAACTCCCCACCCATGCCCCCACCTACTGCACCTGCACGACGTACTAGCATCGTGTCAACTTCCTCTAACAAATCTTCAATTCAAGACCAGCCTCTCACTCCATCCAAGGAGATTGCGCACAGGCGCAGCAAAATGGAACGGCTACGAAGGAGGCTAGGTGAAGAAGTTCCAGTGGAAGCCGTTTTCCCATCCACCCCTGGCCCGAGGACAGCCGTCCCACATACCGCGATGCCCGAACGCTCGCGGAATCACAACCGCTCACGGTCTGTGCACCCTTCACATGACGACACTGTCACATTCTCGATAGATCATCACACTGTTGTCCTGAAAACCTCCACACGTGCCAATCACCCTCACTCACCTCATCCTCATCGTTCCCACCATCCGCACAAATCCACGCATCGCCCACCGCCATTGCCTATGACTGGGCTACCACCATTGCCCAAGCCCAAGCATTCACGCATCTCAGATGAAGCGGGCCTATTGGGCGTGAGATCAAAGGCTGCAGCAGGCTCTAAAATCGGCGGCGCAGACTTCAAGGCGGCAAGACGCGCCAAACGGGAGGGCTTCGGTGAAGTAGAGATGGTTGGTTTCATGGGTGGTTTTTAGACCTTACTTTGGGCTCTCGAGCCTTCACCGTGTGTGGCCATGGATATATGCTCATCTCTGACTGCATATGCAATGCTCTCGCGTGGAGCAATTCTATGCTTCGGGGATCTCGAGGTTTCGGTATGTTAATCTATGCGAGTCTGGGTATGCCTCTATGCCGTCCGTTTATGCTGTCAATCGCTTTCTCTTCATGACACTACGCACTACATACCATTGGGCTGGACCCTGTACCAACTGACGATGTTGCCTTCAATGACTCTGTTTGTTATACATTACATGTCAGTAGTTTTAATATTCGCACCTAGTTTTCCAGCACCTCACGAGTCAAATGTACCGTGCCCAATATACTCCTGGCTACTAGGCCTTCGATCAAATCATTGGAGAGGTGGAATTTGACGATGAGATAGGTCAGCGGTGTAGCTACAGGTATGAAGATTTTCGACCCTGATCCGAAAACCTTGAGAGACTTGTTGCTGACTCAGCACGCTGATTTCCTTTTTATTTATTTTAATTTCAGCTCAGCTTGTCTCTTCCTTTTTCCCTCATGTTCTTCCTGGACAAGTTACAACGCACGTCAGCAGCTGTTAATGAGAAGCACACCATCTGCAGTGATACACGCAACTTCGCCACATGTCAGAGGTACAGAAATTGAACATGCGGCGAACTTGATACTATTCACTTCGAGATCTGGATAGCCTCACAACTAAGTCCTACGAGCTTTGTAAGTACTCCTTAAGTTGGGGCGGACTCCGACTCAGCCTGGACTCGGTTGCATAACTAAGTTCATCAGCAGCGTATCATATATCAATCAGCCTTCGGGCCACTAGCCAGAGTAACAATACACCATCATCGCAGGCCTCGTCAAAGACATTCTTGGGATGGATCGTTCCCTCCGCTCATTCAAAGTTTCCCAGACTCGCTGGCGCGCCACTCGCCCACATAAGGTACTCTGGTGATTTCAAATTCCTGTCAACATTATTATAGGTGACCGGTGACCCCCAGACCTAGATGTTACTGGGCCCAGTCCAGGTAGGTAGGAGCGGTCAGTGGCCAGAATGAAGTATGACGGCTTCAAGCTATCTCGATCTTATATGTATATATATCTGACAACACATGACCCGAACTTGGGCTTTCTAGCGCTCAGCCCTTATCTGAATATGGCCCGTCAAATCCCCGTTGAGTATGTGGCAAAAGTCTTATAATGTGTGTGCGAGAGCTCCATTATAATTACGCCAAATCGCCAACAATCATGTCTATCTCAAAAGGTATCGCATTGATAACTGGGTCTGCTCAGGGAATCGGCCGAAGCATCGCTGTTCAACTTGCACGGGATGGCTTTGACATTGCTCTCAATGATTTACCCGACCAGAATGCCAAGCTGGAGCTGGTAGCGACTGACATTGAAAGTCTTGGGAGACAAGTCTGCGTCGTTCCCGCCGACGTGACCGTCGAGAAACAAGTCAAAGAGATGGTTGACGATGCTGTTATAAAACTTGGTGGACTGGACGTCGTCAGTCGCTTTTCTTATCTCACTAGACGTGTTCCATGAATGTTTATCGTGTATAGATGGTTGCCAATGCTGGGATAGTAGAGGTTTCCTCGCTTGGATCATGTACGAACCCAGTCAAAGTCTACGATTGACGTTTTCTCATGTTCTCCACTAGCGACTTTAGAGTCATGGGACCGTACTTTCTCAGTAAACGCCCGTGGACCTTATCTGTGTTATAAATATGCTGCCATGCAGATGATTGAACAGGGTCGTGGCGGTCGAATCATTGGTGCGAGTTCAATCCTGGGCAAAATGGGTGCGTCATATAGATATATATTTGCTTGAATATTGTTATCTAGCTGACCAGACAGGTTTTCCATACAACTCCGCGTATACAGCGAGCAAATTTGCAGTTCGAGGATTAACTCAAGCTGCAGGTAATTGCTGAGATACTCACTTGGACAGCCTGTAATAAAGACCACTTGGCAGCTGTTGAGCTTGGTCAATACGGCATTACTGTAAATGCATATGCTCCGGGCGCGATACAAACTCCTATGAGTAAGGTCGAACCAATTTCCGATGTCCCAGCTAACTCCTAATTAGCAAAGACCATGATGGATGAGTTTGGGAAAGCGAATTATGAACGAATTATCAAAGATCCTTGCTGTAGGAAGTGGGTCATGTCGGTGAGCAGAACGCGATGGCAAACCTTACTCAGATACTGAATCCCTGCTTTCTTCACAACCTCGACAAGTTACTCGACAATGTCCCTATCAAGCATGTAGGACAGCCCGAAGATGTAGCTAGTATTGTGAGCTATCTCGCATCGAAGGACGCGCACTTTATTACCGGTCAGTTCATGTCGTCATTGCACCTGTTTCTTGCTCACGTAACATGTGGTGT
>KN835202.1:43388-87385 GCA_000827255.1 Suillus luteus UH-Slu-Lm8-n1
GATTTTGCTCCCAGATTTCTGTCGATGGGGGACTCAGCATGAACTGAGAAGGCCTTGTAAACAGTTATGATTTTACTCGCAGATGCCTATGGTGTAATTACAAATATCAAAATGAGGATTTCTTCCCTGGACTGGTCAGTGGTGACTTGTCAAAAAGGCCTTAAGCATGAGGATGCGAATACTTCGAGCATATGTAAGTGGAACTGTTTGTCCTCAACGTTTCCCGGACTCGCTGGCGCGCCACTCGCCCACATAAAGTACTCTGGTGATTTCAAATTCCTGTCGACATTATTATAGTTGTGACCGGTCAGGTGACCCCCCGGCCCAGACGTAGATGTTACTGGGCCTCGATCTTATATATACATATCTGACAACACATGACCCCAACTTGGGTTCTCAAGGCTGTCTAGCGCTCAGCCCTTATCTGAATATGGCCCGTCAAATCCCCATTGAGTATGTGGCAGAAGCCTTATAATATGTGTGCGAGAGCTCCATTAGGCCAAATCGCCAACGATCATGTCTATCTCAAAAGGTGTCGCATTGATAACTGGGGCTGCTCAGGGAATCGGCCGCAGCATCGCTATTCAACTTGCACGGGATGGCTTTGATATTGCTCTCAACGATTTACCCGACAAGAATGCCAAGCTGGAGCTGGTAGCGACTGACATTGAAAGTCTTGGAAGACAGGTCTGCGTCGTTCCGGCCGACGTGGCTGTCGAGAAACAAGTCAAAGAGATGGTCGATGATGCTGTTACAAAACTCGGTGGACTGGATGTGGTCAGTCGCTCTTCTTATCTCACTAGACGTGTTCCATGAATATTTATCGTGTATAGATGGTTGCCAATGCTGGGATATCAACGATTTCCTCGCTTGTATCATGTAGGAACTCGGTCAAAGTCTGCGATTGACGTTTTCTCATGTCTTCCACTAGCGACTGTAGAGTCATGGGACTATACCTTCTCTGTAAATGCCCGTGGACCTTATCTGTGTTACAAATATGCTGCCATGCAGATGATAGAACAGGGACGTGGTGGTCGAATCATTGGTGCGAGCTCGATCCAGGGCAAAATGGGTGCGTCATATAGATATAAATTTGCTTGAGTATTATTATCCAGCTGACCAGACAGGTTTCCCCTACAGCTCCGCGTATACAGCGAGCAAATTTGCAGTTCGAGGATTAACTCAAGCTGCAGGTAATTGCTGAGATACTCACTTGGACACCTGTAATAAAGACCACTTGGCAGCTGTTGAACTTGGTCAATATGCCATTACTGTAAATGCATATGCTCCAGGCGCGATACAAACTCCTATGAGTAAGGTCGAACCAATTTCCGATGTCCCAGCTAACTCTTAATTAGACAATACCACGATGGATGAGTCTGGGAAAGCGAATTATGATCATATTGTCGAAGATCCTTGCTCTAGGAAGTGGATTACGTCGGTGAGCAGAACGCGATGGCAAACTTTACTCAGTTACTGAATCCCTGCTTTCTTCACAACCTTGACAAGGTACTTGACAATGTCCCTATCAAGCATGTTGGACAGCCCGAAGATATAGCTAGCATTGTGAGCTATCTCGCATCGAAGGACGCGCACTTTATTACCGGTCAGTTCATGTCGTCATTGCACCTGTTTCTTGCTCACGTAACATGTGGTGTCTCCAGGTCAATGTGTAGGTCAATTGAGTATGCCGCGTGCAGCCGATCTGATTTTGCTCCCAGATTTCTGTCGATGGGGGACTCAGCATGAACTGAGAAGGCCTTGTAAACAGTTATGATTTTACTCGCAGATGCCTATGGTGTGATTACAAATATCAAAATGAGGATTTCTTCCCTGGACTGGTCAGTGGTAACTTGCCAAAAAGGCCTTACGCATGAGGATGCGAATACTTCGAGCATATGTAAGTAGAACTGTTTGTCCATGCATACAGCCCCATGCCCTCCACTGCCAGCCAGCTAGAAGAGACTAGTTTGAGTGAGGGTTCGTATAAGTATACATAGACTAGTTGGTGCTTACCGTCGTCCATTCAGACGTCTGACTTAACAGAACGTTTAACTCAGAAGATGCTGCTAAACGCAGCTTAGTTATTGTTAGTTTGTTCCATCACCCTTGACAAATCTCATGAGCTTGCCGAATTTCACCACCGTACCGTATTTTTTATCATCATTTCATCGATCGACATTAGATTCTCTTCATCGAACGTAGATTCTAACGGGTCAAGAAAGTTCTCAGGTCTCGTATAGAACAATCAGAAAAACAGTGCAGACCCTACCTCGTACGCCTCAGGTACACGAGCTTAACATAGCCATAGAGCTGTAAGGCATAGTATACTGCTGTATAACTCATTTCCAAGCGTGCCGTCTCTGCCCCGCAATGAGCCACCTAGGCTTCGTCAGGGAAAAGAACTCAAAAGAATTACAGTGCACACAAAAATCAGTTATTTCGATACCCACGCCACAGAGCATGCGCAGTGTCCGAGCAGGACAATATTTCTGATTGAAAATTCAGAAAGTTGACACTGGTAAGCCTGACGCACTCAGCTGCACAAGCTCAAAATGTGAGTGAATTGAGCGTCAGGCCTAGGGTTGGCACCTTGTGGCCGACATCTGTGGATGTGAACCGTATTGAAGGTCTGCGTGACAAATTTCTACATGCATAACGGGAGATGCACTTACTTAGCGGGAGGGAGTCCCCTTTCAATACCCCTGTTGTTTTTATCGCCGATTCATATGCATGCGAGGGTATAGATATTACACAAATTATCCTATATATACGAGTGTCACTTGTCCCAGTGCTTGTTCGATTTAGCGCCAGGAATAGTGTCAATCATGGACAAGTACTCACGAACAACTACAGCGGCTTATGCACCCCCACCGACCCACCAGATCTCCTTCGTTTTCCAGACTAGCCAGAGTGCCAGAAAAGAGCCAACGATATACATTATGATCCGCATCTGTCGGACACCGCCTGCACCAGAGAGGCCGAATGCTTGCGCAGCTCGTCGAGAGGACTGAGACAAGGACATTGAAAGGCTGGAGAAAGCGTTTCCCTACGTGCGCACATTAATATTTCAAAGCGAAGAGAGGAATCACTAAGGTACTGTATCATCTAGGGTGAGATGTTGTCTTTCGGCATCGTCGTAGATGTCTGTGGTAACCTGGAAGACCGTTCAGAAGTTTGCAGAAATGCCGATATGAATCATACCCCGCGAAGTGTGCGTATTTTTGAATGTAACTCATCCAGTCGCTGGTCATTCTGTGCTTCATAGGTTTCTTCTGTAGTTCGTGACGAAGACATGGAAGGGATCGTGAAGGGAGAGATAGCGTGGGAAACTGTATAACGAAGTGTTTCTCCCACTGCCAGGTTCTATTTGAGCTTGTAATCAAACAAAATCTCAAGGTCTACGTATACAGGGTATAGTTGATGCTGGATCACCTTGATCAAGCTCCGCTGAACATGAACATCCTCGCAAGATTTTCTTTTTCAGCCGCACTTCGAATTGGAAGATACAAAAATGCCCTGTAAGTGCACCTGTAGCTGTCCCTTGCTGTGGCACTGGGTGACCAAACCTTTTTGCAGATTCTCAGTTGGCTAAACTGCATTGCGCAAGTGAATCGTGGGTTCATCTGGCCAAGTTCCTCTGTCACCCATGTGATTGTCATGTGGGTATATAATTTGGCGTGTCTGCGACAAGCTTCATCAAGACACCATCAACATGTTCGTCCAAAGGGGCGTTGTTTTTATCACTAGTTCTGCTCAAGGCGCTGGTCCGGGAATTGCACTTCGTTCGGTTAGAATCGGCTTCGATGTCGCTACCAAATATTATCAATAGGAATTGAAAGCCTTAGGAGAAATGCAGTCACCATTCCTACTGGCGTCTCTGAGGAAGACAGACACAAGCATGGTCGTCTCTGCTGTAGAACGCATTTATGAGGTTATATGGTGTACGTCCGCAGGCTTCATGAACGCAACTGGATTGATTTTGTGCTGATTACTATCCATCAGATGGTCGCAATCCGTTCCTGTCAAGTGTTTTCCACCACCCTTACTACCTATTATCATGATTGATTCAGCGAGCAATGTCTGGGACCGGGCAGCCTATTTAACCTGCCATAATTTTGTGAACGACTGAGGGGTTTCAGGTAAATTTGTTGCTGCCGCACACTGCGCCAGCAAATTAGCTGTTCGCAGTTTGACGTGGTTTAAACGCACTCTGTTGGGAGGTTTTCCATGCTCTCAATCGAGTTGCTGTGACTAAGAGAGCTGGAAAAGAAATTTCCAGCTCTCGAGCTCGTTAATGCGACATCGCTGTAAACATGCACCAGGTCCGATGTGTGCGTCAGCGTTGACGCTAATTCATTGGGAATGGACGTCACACATAAACGGATCTCATAAGTCGTTTTGAAATATTGCTTTGGATAAGACGGACAAAGAATACCAGATCCACAATGCTCAAGTACGCAATTGTTTGTTGTATCGTTTCTCATCGTCGACGTAACACGTACAGATGATTGGAAACCGAGAACACGATGGTCTGCCAGAGGATATAAGCGATATCGTAAGCTACCTTGCATCGAAGGAAGTGCACTTCATCACTGGTGAGTCCTTTGTCGCGGTAAATCGGGACGTAGCTGATTCGGTCCGATCCTACAGAATGCTTGGGGGCGTTTTGTATGGACAAATTGGATACTGATCGAACCTCCAGATATCAATAGACGTAGGCGTCGTCTTCGTCGTGATTTCCCTTGTCATTGGATATTCCTATGATGAATCCCTTGCTACGTGTTTGCATAGTCGCTTTCAGCTTCAGCTGAAGATATTTGGTCACCGGTGTGGGCTACACACGCTGATTGCGGGTCCACAGCAGCAACTGCCCTATTTTCGAAGCAGGAATAACAAATCTACAATTCTCGCAGGGTTCGGTGACTGGTCGTAATGGCGAGTTGATATCCATGAGATACCACATGGTATTACGACCACTTTACGGCCCAAACCCCCCCGGGCAAGGCTTTATCCGTCACCGCCGGAGCCTGGTCAACCTTCAATTTATATTGGTCATGGCGACTTACACCCCGAAACGGCTTGAAATCTCCAGTAGCATACAGGTTGCCACTTCGAAGCGCACTTAACATCATTGAACATGAGCTTCCGAGACAAAGCCCACACGAGTCGATGTCGTAATCAATGTTGTCATCATTATCGTTGCGATTGGCTTCTACGGCGAGGGATATTCCAAGAGTAGTTAGTGTCTTCCACCTCCCAGCGATATAAAAGAGGCTAGCATTCCTTAGGCATATACAATCCGACGACAACCACTAGCAAGCCCATCGCCCTCTATCATAACCATGTCGCCTCAAAAAGGGATCGCACTCATCACAGGATCTGCTCAGGGTATCGGTCGCGGTATCGCTTTGCGG
The DNA here is from genome assembly GCA_000827255.1 of Suillus luteus UH-Slu-Lm8-n1. NCBI lineage: Eukaryota > Fungi > Basidiomycota > Agaricomycetes > Boletales > Suillaceae > Suillus > Suillus luteus. The sequence continues at coordinate 48,806 of KN835202.1, forward strand.
CTTGCGAGAGACGGCTTCGACATTGCCTTGAACGACCTCCCTACGAAAAGGGAGCAACTGGCTGCTGTTGCTAGTGAAGTCGAGGCATTGGGACGCAAAGCATGCATCGTGATCGCGGATGTAACAATCGAAGAGGAAGTCGAGAACATGATCAATGATACCGTAAAGGAGTTGAGTGGATTGGATGTGGTGGGACCCTGAGCTTTTATTCCTGGACGCTTGCTTATGATGTTTCCACAGATGGTCGCCAACGCTGGCATTCCAGGAGCTAATACTGTCTTGGCAAGTAAGCTTGGAGGTTGTGTTTGAGTATGTTCTGAAATCTCATGACATGGTGTAGCCACTGTTGAAGAATGGGAGCGTACATTCACCGTTAATGCCCGCGGAGTCTTCCTGTGTTATAAACATGCCGCAGTCCAGATGATATCTCAAGGCCATGGTGGTAGGATCATTGGTGCAAGTTCCATCGCTGGAAAGATTGGTGATTGATATTCTGCGTTGAGTCAAGTTCGAAGGGCTGATATGAGCGCTGTTTGCAGGGTTTCCATCAGCTGCTGCATACTGCGCTAGCAAGTTCGCTGTCCGCGGATTGACGCAGACCGCTGGTGAGCAAAAACATCTTTGGCTGTAAATCATTACTGAACCTGGCCAAGCTCTTGAGCTTGGAAAATATAATATCACAGTAAACGCCTATGCGCCGGGTGTCATACAAACCCAGTTGTGTGCGTTCCATGTCAACATAATATGTAGTTCGAAGCTGATCACCTTCGAAAATTCAGTGGACAGCATTTCTGACCAGTCAGGAAATGCCAGCCTGGCAGACGAAGATTCGACGAATTACCTTGTTCAGGTCTGTTGTACCCTTCATGCTCATGCGCGCCCGTATCGCTGGCTCACGCCACGCAGCTAATCGGGAACCGACCGATCAAACATAACGGCCAACCAGAAGATATTGCAAGCATTGTCAGTTATTTGGCATCAAAAGAGGCACATTTCATTACAGGTGAGCTTTTATTTTGTCGTTCATTCTCTGCAGTACCTGATTTGACGCTGCAACAGGGCAATGCGTAAGTGCACAGTGCTGGCCACCTAACTTTCAAGGTATTCACTGCACTGCAGATTTCTGTTGACGGAGGCGTCGTTTTATCTTAGCAAGCCAGACGTCTTCCGAACACGATGTATTTAAAGTAGAAAAATTGGGGCTCTCCCTTGCACATTACGACTTTTAGGGTTGAAATCAAGGGTTTCTAAATGTCGCGGCAAGTCAGTCAGTAATCATCGTAAGCAATTGTGTCTCAATAGCACAAGGTCGACTACTTCCAAAAGGTATGACCAGGAAATTCGTGTCTACCATAACAAAATTTCTTGGCTAAATTGCAACACAGACGATTGACGCCTCTGCATTCGGATACGTCGGACATCCGCAAGATGGTACCAGCGCTGTTGCATATCTCACTTGGAGAAGGCCTCAGAGTACCCATCGCCTTGATTCAGAACTTCCGAGAGCGTCAAGATAAGAGAACTGTGGCAGAACTGAAATTCGGCTGCAATCGGATAGTCAAGGTAGAATCGGCGGCGCAGTATTTGCGAGACTTGCCCACACTCTCACTCACATTGAAACTCTTCTTTCATCCATGTCGCAACCTAAAGGCACTGTTATCATCACAGGAGCTAGCCAGGGAATTGGCCGTGCCATCGCACTTCGCCTTGCTGATGATGGCTTTGATATCGCTCTGAATGACATTGCTACTAAGAGTATGGAATTGGATGCCCTATCCAATGACATCAATGGTAAGGGACGACGAACTATCGTTGTTCCAGCAGATGTGTCGGTTGAAGATGAGGTCAGGGGGATGATTGCAACCACTGTTCGGGTTCTGGGGGGCGTCGATGTGGCAAGCCCTACTTAACGCACTTCTGAGAGCATTAGCTGATATTGAGCAGATGATAGCTAACGCCGGGATAATCACATTTGGCAACGTCCTGGATGGTAAGTGGCATTTATACGGCACTGATGTTCGCCGCAGTTATACTTGTGTCCAGCCGACGCACAAAGTTTTGATGACACTTTTTCTGTGAATGTCCGAGGGACGTTCCTCTGTTATAAATATGCTGCCCGGCAGATGATCGAGCAAGGACGGGGCGGAAGGATTATAGGCGCATCATCAGTGCTGGGGAAGAAAGGTACAGTGATTACATTGAATAAGTATTTTGACTTACCTGTAATATGAAGGCAGCAAGGATTATATTGTGTATAGCAGCAGCAAATTTGCTGTGAGAGGGCTGACCCAGGCTGCAGGTGAGATGGTGGTGGGTAAAGAACGAGTAATGGATAACCAATTGCCTTGATCCTCCGTAGCTATGGAGCTTGGTCGTCATGGTATCACCGTGAACTGCTATGCTCCAGGGCCTATCCAGACAGAAATGCGTGCGCATTCGAGTATTTTTAGTTCCAACAATGTTTGAACTCATCTTCAGTGCGGACCATGAGAGAACAAAGGGATCAATGGATGATTGAACAGGGACATGATCCTAGTTCAATCCAACGAGTAAGACGCGAATTAACTGCACGGGTTTATGCATTCCTATGGTTTTTCGCACCAGGTGCAGACAGCAGTTGGATACGAGGGTACTCCGGACGATATCGCAAGTATCGTCTCCTACCTCGTGTCAAAGGAGGCACACTTTATAACTGGTGAGTTTCGACTCCCAGTCATGTGGACCAACATGCATCAGGGCTTATTGGATATCTTGTCTTGAATGTTATATAGGGCAGAGCGTAAGTGCACCAGCACCGTGACTGAATTGGAATGTTGTTGAACCTGCCATTGATTATTTCGACACAGGTTTCTGCAGATGGAGGACTCTTCTTCACTTAGGCTGTGGCATGAGGAGATATTCTTTGAGGTGCTATGAGAGACAAAAAAATCTTGTACTGGTTGGAACTATAGCAGGGAGTTGAGTTCCTTGAAAGTTGAGAACAACCCGAATTGCGATCTCAGAGAGTCGTACGAGTTGCGACCCACGTTTGAAAATCATTGATTACCTCGTATGATCTCGTATGATCGGATTTAGCGTCGGACTCTCGAAAAAGATTAGATATGGGCTAGCTCTCCTCGAAGGCTGAACACCTACCAACCTATTATTTGCCTCTGCTCGAAACCATCCTTAAATCTACTTCTCTCTTCCACCATAACCCTTTGAATTTTATTCGATATGCCTCGTCAATTCTTCGTCGGCGGAAATTTCAAGATGAACCCCATCTCCCGGGGTCAAAAGGAATCTATCATCAGTGTCCTTAACTCTGCTGATCTGGATAGCACGACTGGCGCGTGTTTTCTTGTATTTGCGAGACTTTTCGCTCACAGAGATCCGCAGAGATCGTCATTGCGCCTCCGTCGCTTTACCTCATCCCACTCAAAGACACAGTGCGATCGGAACTACAGGTTTCTGCACAAAACTGCTACTTCAAAGATTCAGGAGCATTCACTGGTGAAATCAGGCAAGTTGGCAGAAAGACTGAGTTGGCTCAGCCTTGAACTTTCTTCCATCACTAGTCCTGCGCAACTCGTCGACGCTGGCATCCCTTATGTGATTCTAGGTGAGTGATTTATGAACTTCATAGATGAGATTTCGGCTGAATTCTTTCAGGCCACTCTGAACGCCGGACCCTTTTCCACGAGACGTCTGAGTTTGTTGCCCAGAAGACTAAGGCTGCCTTAAACGCGACGTTAAAAGTCATCCTTTGCGTTGGCGAAACCCTTCCGGAGCGTGAAACTGGGCAGACTGCAGTAGTCGTTCAGAAGCAGTTGCAGGCCGTCGTCGATGTGTTGCAAGAGAGCGACTGGGGGTGCGAACTTAGAAAGTCGCACTGTGCTGTGCTAATCGACAGTGTTCCAGTGGTGTTGTGATCGCATATGAACCTGTGTGGGCTATTGGCACAGGCAAAGTTGCCACATCGGCTCAAGCTCAGGAGGCTCATCTGGATATCCGCACGTTCCTATCTCAGGCAGTGTCCCCTGCTGTAGCAGAGAACACTAGGATCATTTATGGAGGCAGTGTTACCGCTGCGAACTGCAAAGAACTTTGTATGTCTACGATAGAAGACCAAGAAGAAGGCACTGACTCTCCCTTTAGCTACTCAACCCGACGTGGATGGTTTCCTTGTCGGGGGAGCTTCATTGAAGCCAGAGTTTGTCAACATTATCAACGCGAGGAGGAATTAGAGGGTGTGATGCCTCTTCAGTGCATAGTCCCGTTTCATATTCAGATGGAGTCGCCAATTATGCTACTTAGATCACTGTACATGATGTATGAGTATATCCAGAGATATCGATAGGTCTGACATACGGTGGCAGTACTGCACAAATGATCATGATGTAATAACAATTGATTTCCCAGCCAACTTGTCGGCTCTCGCATGTACGTACTTCAACACTATTCAACATACCGTTATCCTCTAGGTCGCGTTTTAACTGATTGTGAATTGGTTCTGATTGAGCACAGTTCCCAACTGTCAGGATGTTTCGGTCACTTCTTGCATCATGGCAAAGTTATGAAGACCTCGCACCCACTTTGCCTGCAATTAACGTCACTGGCGGCGGTGTCCCAGATCCCGGCAACGGTGGTGAACGTGTAGCAAAACAGACCATGCGAGATATGGTAGAGGAGCTGAAAGTAACCGAAACGGTTGTCGCGAAGACAATTGTGAGCGCCGTGTCATTCTATGTTCAGCAGTGGGATACTCATAATTGCATCCTGTAGCTCCTGCAACGGATTGCTACTCTCATTCGTGAAGTACCCGAAACGACAGACGCGTTTCGTAGTTCAGACGGATTTCTCTTGCTGGTTCACGTGCTCTCTACACTGTCGACGAGGATAGGACGACGAGGATCGCAATCGACGCATGATGTCGTGGCTTGTATCAAGTCAGTTTTCGTATTGGCCTCCGAGGCTTTGAAGGGACATGCAGCGAATCTCGAGTTCTTTGAGGTGCGTTTATTCGCCCCTAATGGCAATACCATCGTGACCTTGAAAACCAAGGAATTCATCGGTTACTCTTCGCTTTCTGATGCTGTGGACCTGCTGGTCTGTAATGCGGTGACTGCGGATGTGACGCTCGGGTGCTTGCTAGCTCTTTCATTTGGCGACTTCTTCCTTGTGGAATTTTTCAGCTCATTACGGACAAAATTATCTGAGACCGAAGCGATGCACATCCAATTCCTGGAATTTGTACCTGGTCTAGCCAGTATCAGTCTCCCTGGGGCATTCAGTATTCTTTGGAGGTTCATTTTGCGAACTATGAGCACGGATCGCGCCTTAAGGCTCATCGTTTACCGGCTTCTAGAACATCTGACGCACAGCACGCATAGAAATCTCGCTGTCCTAAGCATGCAAAATATCTTGCCGCACCTTTTCAAATCGTGGAAGGCTAATATGAGCAGCGCCGGAGCCAACGATGAAGAGCACCGTATCCTAGCAAAAATTCTTCGCCATCTTTTCGAAATGGGTGCTAGTACCCAAGACTCGAGAGATTTGCTGCAGTGCATTGTGAAGCAAGATGGAACCCTAGATGCGGACACATTCGAACTTCTGCGCTCAAGTGCGAAGTCGAGGTGGCCACAACACTTCTCACTTGGTGGCTGTTCTGCACTCGCTATATCGTCCACAGACACGAAGACTTTCCCTGCCCATGGGTTCACATTCATGGTAGGCTATTTGATCTGGAAAATTGCAATCGTGTCTAAATCGTGGGCAGGCCTGGATTTGGCTCGAAAGGATGCCTTCGGAGCCACACAAATTCTTCAGCATATCTTTTGGGTCCGGCGATGCCTTGACTCTCTCTGTCGGTAGCAACGGGGTGTTAGCCTTGCGATCGCGCGCCGTTCAAAAAGTTGAAGTGCTTCCAAAGTCGAAATTAACGACTTCTCGATGGACCCATGTCACTCTTGTGCATCATAACCATAGATCAACGCATCCTTCCGTTTGTACGTGCTTCGAATGTGCTCCTGTGATCTTTTGACCGACCGTGTTTTAGGCTTGTTCCTTGATGGCGTTCTAAGTGACTCATTGCAATGGGCATATCCAAAGTTCGATGAGGCGTCACCTGCGAATTTCATGATAGGAGACGATGTTGCCACAGGTGAATCTAGCTGGTGCGTGGCTTCTGCCTACCTGCTTTCGGTCGCACTCGGTAAGCATTTTCTATCAGCAGATCACTTTAATTGCTTCAATACATGTAGATGACGACTTTCCGAGATTTGTACACCACCTGGGCCCCCGATATTCCGAGTCATTCCAAGATCAGACTCTCATCAGGTTCCTCACGTACGAAGCGTCGACTTCACTCAACATGCATATCACAGCTCAAGGTGCATCGCTAGCTGAGAATTCGCAACTCAAGAAGGCCATTCGCGGAGATTTGGTCATTAGCGATTCATCAATTATATTTCGTGTCGTACCTCAACCACACGATACAAAGGATCAAATTGTAATCCGAGGCGATGTACTTACAGTATGCTGTCAACCGCTGGACCTTGCCGTGTGGAGGATTGGCGGGGCGGCTCTATTGCTGCGCCTAGTAGCACTTGCACAAACGCCGCATGAGCTTTCCAGAGCATTGAGCATCTTTTCTGATTGTCTTCGCAACAGTTGGCAAAACTCTGATGACATGGAAAGGTTACGTGAGTGCAGAATGTGCAAGATCTTGACTGCAGTTGATTTTCGTACAGATGGTTATGATGTTCTTGCAAGCACGCTGAGAGCCCGAAGTCATCTCATAAACATGACCAGCTTTGAAACATTGTTTGAATTCCTTGGTCTAAATTTCCGTTCTCCAGAGTATGCCTGCCTTCTATCTTACCAGGCAAGGCACTGACACTTTATTAGTTTATCCACTGTTGTCAACACCATCGCATACAGAGCCGTGGCGCTTGACTTTGAGCTGTGGTCAAAAACCAGTATCGACATTCAACGGGCTCATCTCGAACATTTCGCCTTCCTGTTGCGTGCCAGCCGATATAGAAAGTTCACCATCAAGATGCGATTGTCAAAACTGGGCATCGTGCGCAAGTTATTATTCGTCATTCAGTCAGCCTGGTACCCGCAAGAATCTATAGCACTCGTCGTTAACACGCTGGTGCTTGTTGCACAATCATCGTTTACAGCTGAGGAGGCGATCAAGCCAATAGTCTCATACATTGCTGCCACCCTTGCTGAAGGTGGGCTATCTCATTATCAGATCCTTTTCGTCCAGTTAAATATTTCTCAGAGTCCCGATCATCGTCTTCATCGTCACCTCGATCAACAACGTCCCGTGGAGACTTGCTAAGATCTAGTACCAGGGATAAAGCCGAGCAAGTCCTTGAAGCCCTGGTTTCCATGATGCGCATCCCTTCGCTTCACTCTAAGCTTGCTGGTACGCTTCCAATGCCGCGGATTTGTTTACTGTTGCTTGGGAGCCATCCTTCTGCACGTACCGCCTGCCAAGTGCTTGGCATGCTTGGTCTCAGCCTGAAAGCCTCGTTGTCATCTGGCAAAGACCTCGAGTTGGCCAATGGTTGGGGCATTCTCAAGACCGTGTTACCTGGAGTCTGGGATCGTAGTGTACATGATGCAGCTTTAGACATACTGCCTGGGCGCCCTGGAGACAGATCCAGTGATGACTCGGGATCCCCTCAAATGTTGTCCGTGTTTCTCTTTGTGTTATATCAAGGACTGTCGATTGGGGACAATCTTACTCAACTCGATGAAGGTGGGCCATCTGTCTACTGCCTTGTTATTTAAATTTTCACTCTTCGTACAGCTCCTTCAAAAGATGCGATTATCTGGATTCTTGATGACTTAACGAAGTTGCACGAGTCAAGTTCATCGTTCCGCCGCGTCTTCAGGTCCCAGAGTACTGCCCAGCTACTTCTTGATGGCCTCATTACAATCTCTACCATAAAGCAACATACCGGAGTCCTAGATGCCAAAATATCCGCCAAGCTAACGCACTTCGGATTACTTGTGGCGATGGGCAAGCACATATCTTCGTCTCAAAAACAACAGGTATTCTACCCTTTTTCAATATGAAATGCCTTTCAGACTATTTGCACAGATTCTCGAAATCATTCGTCCTGACGCTCATTCTAAAGGAGGACCTGATCGTGTAGACGCTTCTGGGTCACGACTCAGTCTTGCTCAAGCAGACACGATCCGTAAAGCGTCTGTACATCTTGAAGAATGGCGAAAAATGATTATTGTTTCGGAGCGCAAGCGCTTCAGACAGACTATATTAGACTTGTGCCTAATTATCCATGCTACAGCAAGCTTGAGATGTACTGACTGTTGATATAGGCAGGAAAAGCGACGTAGAATCACATCCTTTGAAGAATATGTGTCTGCATTGACAACCGAACGCGATATTTGGCTACATATAGCTCGGAAACGCGTGTGGAAATTGGACGAGACCGAAGGACCGCACAGAGTCAGGTCAGTGGGCTTTCGTTGTTAGAGGCAAAATAATGATATCAGCCAGGACAAAGATGGAGAGCCTCATGGAATCGTTTGTGCAGGACTCAAGGTCCACTGGCCGCGAAGAAACTTTTGACTCAGAGTTGTTATCGTTGTCTCAGTCAGAACTTGCTTCTCCGAATACCATGGTTGTTTCATCCTGCGAAGACGGTTCTTCTTTACTTTCTATGCATTACCAATTTTGACTAACATCATTTCCAGGTGATCATCAGCTCGCTGAAGAGATAACCGAGGACAAACTCAGAAGAGTGAGGTATCAACTCGAGCCTGGAGATGTCATTGAGGCTGTTAGTACCGTCTGCCGAATAGCCGGTGTCGATTCTTTTCGTAAGTGGTCGAACTACTGACTTGCTCACTGGCAGTCTCAATCGTTGGTTCCTAGTTGGCATGTTGATCTTTGGGCGTACCCACCTGTACATGTTGGAAGGCCTCGTAGAAAATAGTGAAGGCGAAGTTATTGATGCAGGTAATGCGCCAGAGGGATTGTTCCTTATATCCGGCAGTGCCGTGGACATTCGGAACTCGCAGCGGGCTCAACGATGGTACATTTTTCTGCTCTGGCTTTTGTGATACTGAGTATCTTCTGTGACAGGCCATTAGAGCAAGTATCAGGCTTCTCCGACAGGATGTTCCTTTTCCAAGACGTTGGGTTAGATGCACTACTCGCCGCATGTCACTTTACTAATCTGGTTGTCAGATTCGAGATTTTCTTCAAAGATAGCCGCACACTGCTGGTTATTTTCCTTGATGGGCCACGTCGCCTAGCGGCTTCCCAGAGGCTCTCGTCGATAGCCTTGAAAATGCGGACGTCCAACCCTGGCTCATCACCTGCATCTATTATACCCAGATCGCTTTTGAGAAGTAGATCATCCACTATTACAGTAGAGAAAGAACTCCAAATGGCACAACGACAATGGCAGAATAGAGAGCTAAGCAATGTATGTGATGTTTACATTTCTTATTTTAACACTTACTTGGATCTAGTTTGGTTATTTGAGTATTCTCAATCAACTATCGGGACGGACCCCAAACGATGCAACTCAGTACCCCGTTTTTCGTCGGTGACTTGCAATTCCTTATTCACAAGTAAACTTACGGTGACTTTTAGCTTGGGTTCTCGATGATTATGTTTCAGAGGTATTGGATCTCTCATCTCCTAATGTGTTTAGAGAGTGAGTTCTAAGACTCTCTGAGATCGTAGACTCGAAGTTCACACAATTTCAGCCTCACAAAGCCTATGGGAGCTTTGACGGCTGAGCGTCGCGAGGCTGCGGAAACTCGCTATGCTAATTTAGTAAGTGTTGGTGAAGAGCCATTCCACTACGGAACACACTTCAGCTCGTAAGACTATTCTATTTGCCCTTTCTTTCTTCTTGACACCGAGTACAGGTCGATGATTGTTTGTCACTTCAATATTCGCATGCAGCCGTTTACCAGTATGTTCAAGACGCTACAGGTATGTTCCTTTTTGGCATGAAAGCATTGATTTATTCCCGCAGGGAGGAGACTGGGATTTGCCTGATAGGCTTTTTACGTTAGTCTTCAGTTGGAATCAAGACGTGGGGCAACGTGTAATGATTTATATCTCAGCGATATTAAGAGAACATATTCGTCGGCATCGCGCGACATTCGAGGGGATGTACGTGAATTGATACCCGAATTCTTTACTTGTCCAGAGTAAGTCCTCTTATTGCTCTGTGTCCCTTTCAATTTGACAATGATTACTGTGTTCAGATTCCTCGAGAACTCATCAAATCTCGACTTTGGTATCTCTCAAACTACCGGAGAACGGATTCACAATGTGAAATTACCTGCGTGGGCGAAAGGAGACCCGCTCCTGTTCATCGTAACCCATCGCCGTGTAAGTCTGTAACGGAAGATTACTTTTTATCAAACGATTTTGTTCTGATGCGTTAACAGATTCTTGAGAGCCACTACGTCAGCGAGAATCTTCCTGCTTGGATAGATCTCATATGGGGATGCAAGCAACGAGATGTGGGTTCTGTGAACGTTTTTCACCCTCTCAGTTACGAGGGCGCAATCGGTAGGTTTCTCTGTCACAATCTACTATTCGTTGATGGGCATGTACAGATCTGGACAAGATAACCGACGATCTTGAGCGACAGGCTACTGTTGGAATCATCCACAATTGTGCGTTAGCTCCTGTTCCACTCACCAGAAGCAGTCACTCAATAGCAATGCAGTCGGACAGACCCCCAAGAAGCTCTTCACCTCGCCACATCCACCACGAAATCTCGAAGGGCTCCTGAGTCTACCTGTCACGATAGCTCGCGGTGTCCCTGAGGACGCACTTGCGTTAGTAAGAGATCCAAAGCCTTTCAAGGGCAAGTATCCCAGTTTTTTTTTGGTTTGGTTCATTTCAATGTTTTAACTGTTTGACGCAGTCGTGCTGGACAGCGCTGTGTCGAATATTTCCATTAATTTGTTTGATGAGAAATATGGCGGTATGCGTCCATTACCTCGTGGAGTGATCGGCTTCCCTTCGGTTGGCCATGAACAAATCGAATGGTATCAGAACGCAAGCGGTCGCTCATTGCGGTTGGTATCCCATGAAATTGTACTTGATTTTTTTGGCTGTTGTCGATGGTCTCAATTAATGTAATCTTCGCAGGTTACACAAGTCATCGAACAGGTAGCACCCACGTGTGCTGCCTTCGCGGACCAGGACACACTAGTAACGGGTTCTGGTGATAATGCTGTGCGCGTTTGGCGCGTCAACCAAGGTCAAGTGGCGCCTTCGGGTTTTGTTGGAGCTCCGGGACGGTCTCGCAGGCATGCTTCTTCAACGCTGTCAATGACGCATCTCCTCAGAGGACACACTCATTGCGTAACATGTATTGCAACATCTCGCACATGGTCCGTTATTGTCAGTGGCAGTGAGGATGGGAGCGCCATCGTTTGGGACCTGAACAGAGGGTCTTACCGACATTCCATTTGGCACGGCAGTGAAAGCCAAAGAGCAGAAGTATATCTATCTGCCATCAACGAGTCTACGGGATACATCGCTACTTGTTCCGTTCTCCACTTAATGTTGCACACAATCAACGCGAGACCAATTGTCAGACTCGACACTGTGCGCGCGCTAATCACGTCTCTGGCGTTCCATGAACGCGAATATTCGCATTTGGATATCCTTGCCACGGGGCACGACGATGGTTCAATCACGCTATGGACATGGAACGCAGACGGGACTCCAGCCGGAATGCAAGCGCAGTGGGAATTCGTTGAGGTTCGTCGGATGAATTCTGGCGAGGGGGTTTCTGATATTTCGTTGGGATCTGTCACTGCGCTCAAGTTCATTGGGTACGCGGACAGTTCATTCCACTCTTGAGAGAGCTTGCTGACAGAGGTTTCCTCTAGCGAATGCCTTTGCGCTGGTTATGCTTCTGGGTTGACCTATATGTGGACCATTCCTATTTAATGTCAATCGAATCATCAGTCTTGAACTAAGAATGATAATCCTTGTTCAGAAAAGAGGTATATGATCATGCTGTAACTTGAGTATATACAAACCACTCGCATCAGCCTGAGTGGCACTGACTCGGACATTGACTCGGATTATGTAATTGTCAATTGCTCTTCCAGTCGAGTGGTCTCCCCCTTCAACAGTTTTAGATGGTGTTGTACCTTGCTTGAATCATGTCTACTAAAGGAGAATACCCCACGGGAGAGTTGTCCGAGTTCGAGACGCAGTTTGAGCCTCGGTCTAACGACGACGACGTTCTATGGGAAGTCATAGAAATTGTTGCCGAGCGGGGTAAGAAGTATCGTGTTAGGTGGGCGGGGAATGACCCCAAGACGGGGAGGCCGTGGCCGTTGGATTGGGTGCCCAAGCACGACTGCACAGATCACCTTGTAGGAGAGTGGAAGAGGAAAAAGGCCGTGAAGGGACGTCGATCGAGCAAGACTAGTGAGTGCCATTTTGACAGCAATGAGTCTGACACATATCATTCCTTCTATTAGGTGGCCAGAAAACCGCCTCGCGCGCCTCGACATTTTCAAAGGTTTCTACAACTTCTACCTCCCGAAAATCGCGCTCTCTGGCGGAAGAAAGCGTCCCTGTTCCAACAGACTATGATGAACCTCCTCGTGCTCAACCATCAACATCCAAAGCACAGTCCTCGTCTTCAAAGCGTAAACGTGCAGACATAGCAAAGGAACCTTCAAATCCAAGCGACTCGGCGGATCCTTCAGAGCCGGAACATCCAAGGAAGAAGAAGAAACTCCTCACTGGCAAACAAGCTAGCACGAAGTTGAAGCGCAAAGCTACACACCGCACCCCTGCTAGCCACAGTCAATTAATCGGGTCAGATGCCGATGATAACGTTGCATCAGGGGGAGTAGGTGATGGAATTTCAATCACCACAGTTGGTCTACCTACTCGAAAACGTCCCGTGCCTAAGTTTAAGGACGACTCGGACGCCCCCTCATCTGTCACTGATCATCGTCGCGCCATAACCACCACGACCACACAAAAATCTGAACAACCCAGTGGGCCAAGTCGAAATGGGCAGTCTTTTTTGGAGAACCAACACGATGTTATCGTGTTGTCATCCACAGAGGAGACCGACTTGATACCCAATTTGAAAAAGCCACCTATATCTCGCTTCGCTGACAGGAAGACAGCCTCAAAGACCGAATTACCAGAGACTGCCGTCAAACATGTTGTGGCTCAACCCCCAGTCAAAGTACGCGTTCCTACTCCCACAATACTCCATTCTAGGAAGTCATCTTCAGCTTCCCCCCCTCCTTTGCGACGTCAGCCATCATTATCTCCCGGCGCCCGAGCTCGGTTGGAGATATTTGACTGCATGATGGGCATCGGTTCGGATACAGGCGACGGAGATCCCTACGCGAATATGGGCGAAAATACCGACTACGGTGCTACAGATCCTCATGACACACCTCTTAGTCCGCCTCCTAAATTTTCGACGCCCCCACCCACGACTGCTACCACGGCAGGTCGCAAGAATCCTACTGGTGATTCACCATTTTCTGGGATTGTCCCGGAGACGGAATCTTCGCAGTCTCAGCCTTCACTTCCCAACCACACGACAAATGGGGAGTCCACTGATCAGCCGCCGCCACCCAAACAACTTTCTATCCCACGATCTACTTCAAGGAAGTCTCAATCGGCATCAGCTTTGCCTACCGTCGCTTCAAGCAATGAAGTGCCACTCCGACCGAGGAAACCACCCGCAGGGTCGATTCCACGTATTTCCCCCCGCACCTTCCGAAAGACGGTTGAATCGATCACTACACAACACGATAACGAGCCTCCTATGAGCTCCATTGAAAGCTTCTCATCTCCACGAAGAAATAAGGGAAAGCAACGATACTCTGGCCCTGATGAATGCTCAAGCGACGAAGAACCTATTCTTGGCATCACAGACGCGGAATTGAAAGCTAAAGGAAAGGCACTGTATGAGCAGGTTTTGCGGAAGAGGGAGTTTCTCCAAGTTACCGATAAACCCCCTAAGAAAAGTATCAATGACCTTGCACGATCACGTATGCCTCTGGCTATGACAAACGACGACAAACAGTCGAAACCAGATACTCACCCATTCGCGTCTAATAAGGGGGCTCACGAGAGCGACTTCGAAATCGTTCAGCAGATGGAAGACGCGTACGTTGACCTCAGCGGAGGAAATAGCACGACTATTGACACTTTCACACAAAGTGGGCCCCAAAACAAAGAGACTCAGCGTATCCTTCTTCGTGAGGAAGACGAGGAATGTACGCAGGAGGCCTTGCTCAGCGGCAATCCAGCGCTTCCGGCACCAAGGGTAGATGTAGTGGAAAAAATTGAAGCGCGACGGCAAGAGCTGGCCATCGATGATACAGACATGGGCAATGATAATGATGGTGTTCAGGTTTGTCGTTAATATATCTTATTGGCTCCCACCTTATTACCTTATTCCATTCAGCCGTCCCCTGTACCTGCCGAGCCGGGCGGAAGAAATCACGAATCAAACCAACCTTCAACACATATAGATGACTTACAAGTTGCCAGTATGATTGCCAACCCGAGTCAGGGCCAACAGCAAGGCAGAGATGATGAAGAATTTGATACGTCAAATATTAAGTTGAACAGTTCACCAACACGGAGCGTACCGCAGCACGATGTGCGTATTGCATCACAGTCCGGTTTTGCCGACAGACTAACTAACATCTTACCCCTTTGCTCAGAGCGACGCGACTGTGAGACGGCTCAATCAGGCACTGTCTGCCCTCCACAAGAAGTCCGATGAGATTCAAGCGTTGCAAGGCGCATTGGCACTTGAGCACGAGAAAACATCAAAGCTCGAAGCCGAGTTCAAGGCAGCCTGGCAATCTCACAGCACTACTACTCGAGAAGGAATCACATCAAGCGCTCAACTCGCAGGCGCAATGCAGACCAATTCAGCCGTTTCCGAGCTTGCCGACATGAGGGTCAAGTTAAACCAAGAGCGCGAAGTTTGGGAGGCGGGGCGTCGTAATTTGGAAGAGGAAATCGGGAAGCTCACCACTGAACGAGATCGCTTTGAAACCAACGCCCGCCCAGTTGACGAACTTCGAGCCTCTTGGAATGCGGACCAAGCAACTTTCCGGCGAGAACGCGAGCTATGGGAGAATGAACGCAAGAAGTTAGATCTCCAAGTGACCGAAATGCTTAGTGAGCGGATCGGATGGCTGGAGGAACGTGATCGTCTTGCTGCCCAGATCAAATCGTTGACAGAGACTAGCGGCACCTTTAAAGTGACGCGAGCTCAATGGGAACAAGCACAAACAGCTATCACGGCGGAGCGTGCTACATGGGTGTCAGAGCGGGAGAGTTGGGCGCAGCAACAAACAGCAATTGCTCAAGAACGCGCTTCATGGAACGCTCATCGCGAAGCCATGGAGCTACAAAGTACCAAATGGGAAGCCGATCGCGCTGAATGGGCACGTGACAAGGAACTTTGGGAATCCGAGCGCGAAAAATGGTCTGCGGAGCGCGCTTCGATCATCGAAGCGCGTGAGGCACTTGCTGCGGAAGTGACGAGATCAAATTCCTCTTTGGATGCGCTGACTCGCTCAAAGAGTCTGGCTGAAAAGGACCGTGACTTTTTCCGCGATCAATATACGCAGGCTTCTGGTTTCGTGAACGCCACCAGAGCCGAGAATGTTGATTTGGAGGAGAAGGCCAAAATTGCAGAAGGTCAGGCACGCGATGGAGTTGCTCTGATCAAGCATATGTTCGAGGTAATTGTATTCTATTGTGTTTGGTTGCTCTCTTGACAGCGTTGTAATACAGAGTCAGATAAAGGCGCTGAAAGAAGATGTCGATCGATGGAGGGGTGTTTCTGCCCTTCTCCAGGAGAAAGATAGGCGAACAGATGATCTTATCAGACGGCGTGCTGCCGAACATCCTGAGCTTGTTGAACGATGCCGGCAACTGGAGTGTCAGGTTGACTTGTTGCGTGCTGACCTCGTCAAGCTTGGACGTGCTCATCAACAGTCTTCTTTGGAGCGCGACAAGGTCCAAGATCTGAAAACGTCCACACTACAAGAGCACAATCAGATGCCCGATTTCCATCTGGTAAAATTATCATACACCGAGCTTGAACCAGGTGAAATCATAGAGCTAAACGGTTTATCGGATTCAGACACCAACTCCTTGAGCCAGGCGGACGCTTTAGAAGTTGACGTCGGCCCGGAGGAAGCCGAAGAGGAAGAGTGTGCACTGTATCCCTGCAAATGGAAAACTGGCGCCGACATAATCGACCAATGCCAGCAGTCCTTTGACTGCAGAGAGGTAGGTTCAACTTCTCGATCAATTTGGTAGGTGCTCAACGCCAGTATAGGATTTGGATAGGCACATGCATGACCACTATCGCCCTCAACTGGGAGCGGGGTGATCATATCCGAGTAATGTGCCGGATCTTATTTTTTGCTATAAAGGGTACCTGATCTTTACGAAAGACAACAACACATGATAGTTTTTTGAATTTTGTGGCAAGTCACGATGGTACTTAGCATGACTTCTCATTGCGCCCAAGGACCGATCTATATAGTTCAGAAGTGATATGACATTTCTTGCTTTACAGGATACATTTCAATTTGTAACTGTTCCGCACTGTACCCACTACCACTCCACTCTCCATCCATATGGCCTCCAAGATTTTACTTCTTGTATCGCTCTTTCTGACATTTGCGTTCTCAGTTATTGGATTGTCGGTTGTGATCAATGCGCTAGTGAAGTGAGTGATGACTGTGACTTCAAGTTTAACTGAGTTAAAAGCGTCCCATCATGATGATAATTAAGGTCCAACCAAGAAAGCTCGTACGTCAAGAGCGCAGCAGCTGTTGATGGCATCGTCGTGGATCTCAACTATCACAGTAAGGTGCTTGTGAGACACACATTGGGTTTTTTTGACGCTCGTCTCGAGATATCTACTCGGTTTGCTCTGTCATCGGGGCAGTCTGCGCACTTTTGACAGTCATCTCTATCGTCTCAACTTTCTCCCAAATTTCATCCATTGGAAAAACACGGCGCTTTTTGCGCCCCCAAGCTTTTCTCATGTTGTTTGGCGCCCTGTGGCTTTTGGCTACTGTTATCGCGTGTGATGTTCTCTTCGCCACCCGATCAACCCAAGTCACGGCAACTCTCGATGGATTCGCGTTATCTCAAAGCGTTATTCAACAGGTAGAGCAAAGCATTGATGTCCCACCTGAATACAGTAGAAAGTGGTACCGTGCGTATGAACCAATGATGGTTTCAGATCTCCGTGCTAAATGATACCAAGTGCGACTCTGTGCAATCCTTCCCTGGTTCGCGGTCCTTTTCGCAACACTCAGCGGACTGTTACTTCACAACGCTGCTAGGAACACTAAAATTGACTATAGTAGGAACGCGGAGGTCACAGAGTCGGAGAAGATTACACGAACCTCTGATGTGCAATAGGCTTGAAACTTGGGATGGTCATTTGTATCAAATTTATAATAGTTGTGGTATACCAGCTGGTACTTTACGACGGCACGCGAATACGGCTTATGAATATATCACTGACGCAGAGAGATCTGTATCGCGGATTTCCTTCCTCTCGCGCACCAAATCCTTATCTCCATATCCACCTTTGATGGAAGGTGCGAGATTGGATACAGGTCCGTTGAACCAGTACACACCTCCGTATACCGGGCAATAATACCAAAAAACAGCAAGCGACATGTATCCTCCAAGGACAACGACTGTATAATTCATCGCCTCAGCATTTATTCGCGCAGTGGAAGGGAAGAAGAAAACGATAATCATGAAGACCATCCACGATACAGCAAGCGCAGCGATAGGAAAGCTCTGCGCGAGAAAATTAAAATTAGCCAGAATAGCGCGACATCGCTGCAGCTCGACTGACCAGTCTCCCAAGACTAAATGGGCCAGGTTTGAAATTATTCTTAAACACAAAGCGGGTCGTGATTGGCGTTATGTAAGAGACGTATGATGCGGTGACAGCAATTGTGAATACCGCATCGATAGCCTGGGTGCCTGCAAACGCCAAAAATCCGATTGCGAGAACCAGAGCAGCGTCAAACCAGACTGTATTGACCGGTGTTCTTGTATAGCCATTGATCCGGTTTAAATACTGTGAAAATGGGAGGGCTCCATCACGAGCAAATGCAAAGGTCTGGCGAGAGCCAACCAGGAGACAGCTGGACCCCATTATGTACCTGTTATGCGATTAGTCTGTAAACTCATTGCATGCATGTCAAATGTACTGCACGAGAATAATGAGACACCAAAGAGCTAAGGCTCCCCTCTTTCCGAGTGAATTATACAGGATCTGCGCCATGGGCTGGCCTATGGGGCTATTGAGGATGCTGTTGAGGTCAGCGCCCATGCAAAAGGCAAGGGAGACGTTAATTCCTAGATAAGAATCGCTTCAAATTATAGCGAAATCGTACATCGTTCCACTTACCCCAACCAAGGATGGCTGACATGCCAATGGAACTAATCTAGCTCGGGTAAGTCGAATAATTGCTCAATTTCTAGTGATACTTACAATTGCCCATGGGATTGCGGTAGCAGCATTTGAGACCTCTTCGCTCATATGCACGCTAGAATCATAACCCCCTGGTGGGTTGGGAACGTGAACGATGATTCAGGAGAAGATTGTCTAACCTATTGTATATAGAGGAGCTATTAAACTCAAAATGAATGCAAATGCCGATGGCCACCCGTCCACTACAACTGATGGTGAGCCGCGATTGTAACTGGTACACGATACATACAGCTTGTAAAGCCCCCTAGCGCAAAACTGGCGCTGTTTCGGTATACTGATGGCGTTGCAATTGGAAGCACGATGATAACTATGAGGCAGAGGCTCCAAGGAGGGTTAAAAAAATGATCAGGGATGAATATACAATACTCACCACACGTTCAGCAATATGTATATTCTCTGCAGTCTTGCCAAGAATTTGGTACCAAAGCTAACGAGGATGGCATGTGATAAAACCAACGCTGCATATATGCCGCTGGTGACGAGCCATTATAAAGAGTGGGATGTTGGGAAAAGGACAGGGCTCACTAGAGCTGCTCGTTGGTCGTTGCATACGCCTGATCAGAGGCGATACCAACTGCTGCCATGATTTGAATTGCGCATGCCCAGTCCACAGAAGCTATCCTCACGATATCAGAAGCAGATTGTTTGAAAGAATGAAGAGAAATTGTCACCGACTGCTGTGATGGACTGTATGGTATTTGAATCTGCGGAGGTCGGTACGGGTTGTGTATCATGTCAAACTCAAATATGGGACTTACAACCGACTATCCATGCCAGAAAATTGCGACATCGTGGAGAAGCAAGTGAGTAAGTCCAATAATATAGCTAGACTTTGTTGAGTCAAGTCTGTAACAAATGGCAGCGTCAACGACATACGCCACCGGAAGTAGGTGCTGCTGATGCAAGCTCTGCCATTGCTAATCCAATGCACATGATAAAACCGCTGGCAATTGCCCACTGCAGGGGGAAAGTAAGAAACATTATGAAAGAGTACACTTCGAATATTGATACCCACCCCCCAGACCATCGCTAGAGGCCCGCCATTTGGGATGGCATAGAAGAGTACAGATCTGAATGACTTTATCAGCACATAGTAATATGCCACATCGACAGCTTACGCTATAGAAGGGAGTAGTCCTATATAGCTGAATGCAACTCCGAACACCTGCACAATGGTTTGATTACTCGTCTATTTGAGTCGTCAAGCCCACCTCTAGTGGAGTGAATGCCCTGTGAAACTCCTGCTTGTATCCTAACTTGGCAAGAATCTCCTCGTCCGCGTCCGGCCGTAAGTGTGACTTGGAAGTTGCAGGAAACGTCGTGGTCATAGTACGTCGCAAATTGCACGATTGCAACTTGAAGGACAACTTTGAACGAGCCGAAATCCGACTCTTCAAACGAGAGAGCCGAGAATTACCTATGATATATCAATACGTTATACCGCCGAGAATAGAGTCGGGACACGGCCTGGTGGGGGGGATACAACACTCTACGGTTTTTTTCACCACATTTTGAGGTCTTTAAGTAAGAGGCACTTCTCTAGACGAGAGAGTATGGCTTTATATCATAGATCTTGCAATACATGATGGTCGATGGGCATTGGGCAAATTGTGTATTCCGAATAAGTTGCAACTTGAAGCTGACACGACGGTCACGTGAACGAATCACGCGTCTGTTGGGACCGAAATTGATGAGTCGCGTGAGGTTAATTCAACTACTTCAAGTTTGCCTGCGTCTTTAACAACAGCTTTTTCTATTCGGGCCTTGACAGCTGCTAACCTTCAAATCCCACTTGAGAACTTCATGAGTTTAGTACTTTGTCCACGTGCGCGAAGCTCTCACCTCACCTCATGTTACAGCGCCTACAGGCTCTCACAGCTCAGGTTCCCAGAGACGACTCGGAATACCGTCAGATTACAACTTACACCACCGACATTATGGGACGAGGCGTCATCAGTCTATCCATAAAACTGTCCCCTCAATCTATGCAGGCTCTCATAGCACAGGCATCCAGAGACAATCACCGTCAGATTCAAGCCATGGCTTACACCACGGAAACCACGGGGTGAGACCTCGTCAGCGTCGTTATTACCCGACTGCGCACGATGAGGCTGACGACGCTGCTGAAAACTACGGACCACAGTCTCACATGGGGAAGGGGTATAGAGCAAGCCTGAAAGATGAGGAGCGCAGGAAGGATCAAGAGCAAAGTCCAAGTGATGTCTGTATGCGACAGGGTGCACTGGAAGGTCTCAACCAGTCCTCAGACATATCTGATTCTACAGGTCCTGATTTATCCAAAGCCCTGACGGAGGGCACAACCATAAGCCCACTCCATCAGCAACAGCCGGTGGTAAGCCCCGTGCAGCTCTCCAGCGCGCTCGACTCAGATAAGGCAAATCAGGGAACACCAATTAGTCTCGCTAAGCTGCACCCATCTCTTCCTAACCGTCCTGTTTGTGTGGAGCTACCTCCCAGAATTATTTCAACTAGTACCACAGCATCATCGCTGCGCGAGAAGCCGCCATCAACTCCTGATAGCAATGCAATATCTCGACTAACACGTGGTCTTTGGGATACTCGGCGGGAAATGACTGCCTTACGAGCACGCGAAACCGACCTTGTAGCTTCATTGTGCCACCTAGATGCTCCTCACCACAACCTCGAATCCGGACAAGCACAAAAACCCTCAGGTGACTAGTTAATAGCTGCATTCGGCCTTTACTTAATATGATGACGCAGATCTTGAAGATCGTCTCGCAGAGGTAGAGACCGAATTGCGGCAAGAAAGATTTAAGCGCCTTCAGGCTGAGCGAGATCTCAATAAGATCGAGACAGAGAACAGGGCTCCGTTTGTCGCTCCAGCTCTGTTTCAAGCGTTCCTGATGGTTTCTGAGATGAATGGACAATCCCTCAAAGGTTCATGTTAGCCATGGAATGCTTACTCAACCCAACGCTACGTATTTATGAAGGCTTCGAGTGATTGGGGACTAAAGCGGGGCGTAATCATGTTACAACACTTACAGCACGTCCGATAATATCATCAAGAACTAGACTTATGCGTCCACAATCAACACATCTACTCTTTCCCCTTTCTCCGTCTTCTCTGACGTCGATTCATCATCTTGCCCTTTGTCGACTGATACTAGGTTTGATACAGGTCCATTGAACCAATGTACTCCTCCGTATATCGGGCAGTAATACCAGCAAACAGCAAGGGACATGAAGCCGCCTAGGACAACCACTGTGTAGTTCATCTCTTGCGCAGTTGTCTGTGGGGTCGTGGGAAAGAAGAAAATAATATTCATGAAGACCATCCATGACACAGCGATTGCTGCGACGGGAAAGCTCTGCAAGAGACATAAGTATAAGACCACATCAATTGCTTGTTGACCCACAAATTTCCCAAGATTAAATGGACCGGGCTTGAAATCATTCTTGAAAGCGAAACGGGTTACGATCGGAGTGATATAAGATACGTATGATGAGGTGATTGTGAGGGTAAACATCGCATTGATAGCTTGTGTGCTCGCGAACGCCAGAAGACCGATCGAAAGAGAGAGCAAAGCATCGAGCCAAACAGTATTGACTGGTGTTCTTGTGTACCTATTGATTCGGTAAAAATATCGCGAGAATGGTAGGCCGCCATCACGAGCAAATGCGAACGTTTGACGAGAACCGACAAGCAGACAGCTCGATCCCATCATGTATCTGTTCATGTTTCAGTACGGAGAGACTAACAATGTCGGGAGAACACACTGTGCCATAATTACGAGAGACCAGAGGGCTAACGCTCCTTTTTGTCCAAAAGAATTGTAAAAGATCTGCGCCATAGGTTGGCCTATCGGACTGCTCAAGATGCCTTCGAGGTCACTGCCCATACAAAATGCAAGGGAGACATTGATGCCTGGAAGATGTTGAATTCGTAACACTGTACTCGATAACGTGGCACGCACCCCAGCCAAGGACTGCAGATACTGCAATGGAACCGACCTGCTTGCATTAGTCTTGTAGCTACAGTGTGTCTGGTGCTACTCACAATGGCCCATGGTACGGCGGTGGTGGCATTGGACGCCTCCTCACTGATGTGTACGCTGGAATCATAACCACCTGTTGGATTGTCAAACAACATGTGAGCGACAAGGGATGAGGCGAACCTATCGTCCAGAGAGGCGCCAACAGACTCAATATGAATGCAAATCCAGATGGCCAGCCGTCCACTGAAAAAACTTATGAGATGGAAATGGTGATAGTAGATGTCTCATACAGTTAGTAAAGTCCCCAAGTGCGTAGCTAGCGCTATTTCTGAATTCTGATGGTGTTGCGATGGGAAGTGCGATGATGACTATAAAACACAGGCTGGCACAAGTGGTGAACTTGAAGAAACTAGTATAGGGTGGAAATATAACACCTACCACACATTCAAGAAGATGTATAGTCTTTGAAGTCTTGCCAAGATTTGCGTTCCAAGGCTCACGAGGACAGCATGGGATAATACTAACCCTGCAAATATACCACTGTAACGGATCAGGAACACCGACACTTCAACGAAACATAAACAAACCCACTAGATCTGCCCATTTGTTGCCACATATACTTGATTAGATGCGATGCTAACTGCCGCTGTGATTTGAATCGCGCATGCCCAATCTACTGAGGCTAGTTTTGATTATCAACACACATGTTTTTGGTACACTGAGTTCCTTACCAAGTGCCGCAATAGACGTGATTGTGTTAGAATCTGCATAATGAAAAATGTCAGTGATCACCGATACAAGTTTGCAAATGAAATATCATACTCACACCCAACTATCCACGAGAGAAAATTCCGGCAACGGGGGGAGGCAAGCGAATGTGTCCAGTAATACAGCTGAATGCTTATGAGAAGCCGGGTCTGTATCAACGACAGCGTAAAAAACATACTCCACCTGAGGTTGGTGCCGCAGATGCGAGTTCTGCCATGGCCAACCCGATACACATGATAAAGGCACTGGCAACCAGCCACTGTATAACCGAGTGAGCGGAACATCCAAAACTCTTAACGTACGAAGTCTTACACCCCAAACCATCGCCAGAGGACCACCGTTGGGCATGGCATTGAAGAGCACAGACCTACAAGATTGTATCAGTGAACAATATCAATAGAACAACGCAACATACGCAATGGATGGAAGGAGCCCCACAATACTAAACGCGACACCAAAGACCTGTGCAAGGACATTGTCAAGTGCGCACAACGCTCTGATGAGGACCCACCTCTAATGGAGTGAATGCCCTCCGAAACTCTTGTTTGTAACCTAACCTGGCAAGAATAGCTTCATCTGTAGTGTGTTCTGAATGCGAATCCGAACATGGGGACGCCATTATAATTGGCACTTCCAATATACCTAGCAAGGACACTCAAAACCAGCAACAGATTGCAACTATAAACTGAATATAAATAATGGAAAGTGATCTTATGATTCTTATCTGGCGCCGTAAGATAAGATGGATTTCAAGTTGAAGCGGACATTACTTATCGCTCAAAGGTCAGAACTAAACCTTAAAGAGGGTATGATGGGGGCTGATGGCAGACCTTTTGAGGCCCAGCGAACGTAAAAATAAGGAGGTATCAGGTGGCGAGTGGGCAAAGATCACTAATCTTCAGCCAACAGCATATCAGACTGGAGAATGACGTAGACAGTTGAGTTCCTGGCTTGCAATCATAGTGAGCAAGCAGGTGCCAGGAACAGAGGAAGAACTTGAACCCGCCCACTTGGGAACTTGAAGCTTCGAGCATTTAAATTTTACTATGGCTTCTTTCATTCTCGTGGGGCCACGTGTACGACTCGCCCTCAGTAGAAGAAGGCGTGATCGCTATTTGATGATTGATGATTCTATATGTCATGTGGAGCATGAATGGATCCGGTATAGATGTGCTCAGGTGTAATCTTTCTTCCTGCAACATGAGGCTGAAGGTGGTAGGGTTGGGTAATCGATAACGATTTGATCTCATAGTCATGGTGACTCGGAGTTGTTGCCCTGTTACATGGAGTCAGCATATGAAAGCGATACGAAGGAGTATTGTTCCATTAACCTGGAGCATCGCAGTTTTTCTACTAATCGTCCAACTTGAAGCTCTGCGGATCATCATAGCAAAGGCAGGCAGTTCTGACTGGAAGTATCACTGACTGCAGTCCGTCTATCCGACGAGTCAATCTAGTCTTTCACCCCAAAGGCCGTTCCTCCGATCGGAAATGTCGCCACTACACTGAGCCCAGATCGAGATAAACCGTTAGAGTGTTGTCAATAAGCGCCAGTACTTAGGATCACCTTTACGCGCCTTGCTCGCCAGGCCTATGTTGAGATGTTGGACGAAGTTCGAGCGCAATACCGCCGCCGCCGTGTGAAATACAAAGTTTTCAATTCGTAATTGAATATATACAGACCACACCACGCTGTGACAGTGCGCATATGCTGGGATCGCCAGCAAATGTAGCATCATGATATAAAGACACAAACCGCACAGTACAGACAGTCAGTCCGAACAACCTGAATATTTCCCCTCACCTATACTAACCACTACGCACGATGACGCCCACCCTTTTTACCCCCATCCAAGTGGGCCACATGAGCATCAGCCACCGTATCGTCCTCGCACCCCTCACCCGTTTTCGTGCCCATTCCACCCATGTCCTCGGGCCCCATGCAGCCACCTACTACGCACAACGTGCATCCGTCCCAGGAACACTCCTCATCTCCGAAGCGACCTTCATATCCCAGGCTGCTGGTGGGATGGACTTCATCCCAGGGATCTTTACCCAGGAACAGGTAGAAGGTTGGAAAAGGGTCACTGATGCTGTGCATGAGAAGGGCAGCTTTATGTTCTGCCAGCTTTGGGCACTCGGGAGAGCTGCACGCCCGGATACCCTCGCCAAGGAGAATAACTTTCCGCTTGTCTCCGCCTCTCCAATCCCACTTTCCACCAACCCTACTGCAGTTCCGCACGCACTCACAGAACCAGAGATAAAGTCATACATCACCAGTTTTGTCGCTGGTGCCAGGAACGCCATCGCAGCAGGCTTCGATGGCGTCGAAATCCATGGTGCGAATGGGTACCTTATCGACCAGTTCTTGCAAGAGGTGAGCAATACTCGGGAGGATGGATGGGGCGGGAGCATCGAGAAGCGAGCAAGATTTGCGATAGAAGTTGTCGATGCGATTGTCAAAGAAGTCGGCGCTGAAAGGGTCGGCATTAGATTGAGTCCATGGAGTCCGTATCAAGGCACGTCTCGTCTCTGTTGCTCATTTTATGCCAGACTGACCATTATGCAGACATGGGCATCCCCGATCCAAAACCACAATTTTCTTACCTCGTAAGCCAGATCCGGAAGTACGACCTCGCCTACCTCCACGTTATCGAGCCTCGTATTGGTGGATACCTAGATGTGGACGCACCACTGCAGAGTAGCAACCAATTTCTGCGTGACATATGGTGCGAGGAGGGCAAGAACGGCGTGTTTATCAGTGCGGGTGGGTACACAAGACAAACTGCGATCGAGACAGCGCAGGAGCACGGCGGCATGGTAGCATTTGGCAGGTTGTATATCACGAATGTAAGTCCGTTTTTGCATTCGTTCATTCTCTTTGCTCATCTGTGGGGATAATTTTCTCTTCCTGCGCCTGGGTCGTATTTTGCCTCTATCGCCATCTACTTTCCACTCTTCCAACAGCCTGACCTCCCTGCCCGACTGATACACGACCTGCCACTTGCTAAGTTCGACCGCGCAACATTCTACTTTCCCGGGGACCTCACTGAGAAGGGATACACCGATTTTCCAGTGGCAGATATACCAACAGAGCGGAAATTGTGATGGCTTTGATGGTGAAGGTGAGCGTTTCCAAATTGCCAAGATCGGGAGGCGTGTTGCAGGGGAGATGAAGATAACCATGGACTTGCCTCGAGACACAGTGCGTCGACCCCAGATAGAATGTAGGCTACAAGATGATACCCCGTGCGTATGTTGTGAGCCATCGTGATCTCCCGACGTATGCATGGGGCATGAATTTCTGTGGCAGTGGCTGGTTGCTTATGACGGACTGATCTTTTTCTTCCGTGCTTAATCGCATGTAGGGTTTCACTAGAGATAATTCTCAAAAGATGGGTATGCAGACACAGACGACTTAGGATCCCTTGGATTCATTTGAATGGTGCGCAGCCTTAACACCCGCTAGCAAGACATCGATGATCCATGTTCCGTCCCATACTTCAAATGGCCATCGAACGTGTTGACTGGAAACACACTTAAAGACTTTGGGTCTTCTGGAATGAAACCGTGTTCGTCGTTGACTTTGCAGACCGCACCATGGAACATTACTGGAGTTCACCACTACTAGTATTTACATAGTTGCCATTGTGCCGTATCGTAAGGCCATGGCATTATGAGTTTGAGGCAACCTGACGATTTTCAGTGCCCGTGAAGAGCGCAAGTCCCTTGAAGAGATGCAACCTACAGGCTTGCCAAGGTTCAGATAGCAACTAACACATTTTGCGATCATGAGATGAATCATTCTTACAGCCATGGGAGATCTATGACGGTCGTGCGTGTATGCTCGCGCGAACTGGGCTCAGAAGCTCAGCCAAACCAGTCCTTGGGTTATCAAAATCCCACCGAGAGTCACGTCCAAACTCCATTTGATGTGTCGCGGGTGGCAAAATGCATTGTTTCAGCTTTGGCTGGGAAGGTTTTATCGTGGCGGCCGGCTGGACCATGCTGTTCCACGCCTGTGCAAATACTTATACCTCGCAACGGCCAAAAGACCACTCCTACGCACCTTGCTCACCGGGATCACGATGACAGCCACGCTTTTCACGCCCATCCAAGTGGGACGCATGAACCTCAGCCACCGCATCGTCCTCGCCCCCCTCACCCGTCTTCGTGCCTACCCAACCCACGTCCCTGGGCCTCATGCTGCCACCTACTACGCGCAACGTGGCTCTGTCCCTGGAACGCTCCTCGTTTCTGAGGCCACCTTCGTCTCTCAGGCTGCTGGTGGGAGGGACTTCGTCCCGGGCATCTATACACAAGAACATGTAGAGGGATGGAGAAAAGTCACGGATGCTGTACATGAGAAGGGCAGCTTTATTTTTTGTCAGTTGTGGGCACTCGGGAGAGCTGCATCCCCGGATGCCCTCGCCAAGGAGAATAACTCGCCGTTTGTATCCGCTTCTCCTATCCCACTTTCTACCAACCCTACTGCAGTTCCGCACGCACTCACAGAACCAGAGATCAAGTCATACATCACCAGCTTTGTCACTGGTGCCAGGAATGCTATCGCAGCAGGCTTCGATGGCGTCGAAATCCATGGTGCAAACGGATACCTTATCGACCAGTTCTTGCAAGAGGTGAGCAATACCCGGGAGGATGGATGGGGCGGGAGTATCGAGAAGCGAGCAAGATTTGCGATAGAGGTCGTCGATGCGATTGTCAAAGAAGTTGGTGCCGAGAGGGTCGGCATTAGATTGAGTCCTTGGAGTCCGTTTCAAGGTGCGCTCCGTCTCTGTGTCTCATTTACGCTGGACCAATTTTCACGCAGATATGGGCATTCCTGATCCAAAACCACAATTCTCATACCTCGTAACGAAGCTCCGGAAGTACGACCTCGCCTATCTCCACGTCACCGAGCCACGTATCGGCGGAAATATCGATGTGGACGCACCACCGCAGAGTAGCAACAATTTCCTGCGCGAGATATGGTGCAAGGAGGGCAGGAACGACGTGTTTATCAGTGCGGGTGGGTACACACGGCAGGCTGCCATCGAGACAGCGCAGGAGCACGGGGGCATGATAGCATTTGGCAGGTTGTATATCCCGAATGTAAGTTCGTTTTCGTCTTCGTTCGTTCTCTTTCCCCATGTGTGCTGACTACTTTCTCTTTCTGTGCCTGGGTCGATCTTTTCGCATTTCACCTCTATCGTTGCATGCCCTCCAACAGCCCGACCTCGCTGCCCGACTCATACATGATCTACCGCTCACTAAGCCTGACCGTGCAACATTCTACCTCGCCGGCGATCTCACTGAGAAGGGATACACCGATTTTCCAGCAGCAGACGTACAGACAGAACGGAAGTCGTGAATGATATTTTTTACCGCCGAGATAACGGAGGTGGGCTTTTTTGAACTGGGACGAATAGCCAAGATCGGGAGGTGTGTTGTAGAATCTTTAGTCCCCATGGAGGAGACGCAATGAACTTCGCTGGCCGTGGTTTTAGCGATCGATGGTTCATGTATTTTTGTAAGTAGACCCTGGCTCACCAGGGCAAGAAATATAGTGAGTTTCCCTGTTTTTCAACGTGAGGCATTTCAACTCAGCGCTGTGCAGGTGCATGTTGAGATTCTGGGTCAACACATGGTTGTGCTGAATTCTGTGATGACAGCGGTTGAGATGCTGCACAAGAGAAGCGCTTCATACTCTGACCGTTCCTGTTCTTCACACGGGCAGTGAACTTGTTGGCTGGAAACACACTTCTCTGTTTAGTAACTATTTTCGCTGGTGCGTTAAGAACATCCACCACGTCATGGGTAGTCGTACCTTGGATACTAACTACAGTATTATCGATGGGGTTGTGATTCGCTGATGAAGTTTCTGAAGTGTGTACTTGCGAACTCGACCAAATCCAGAAACATGTTCGTCAGTACGTTGTAGCAGTGGCAAGGGCCTAACCCGAGAGAAGGATGAATGATGGTCCGTTCGATGATGATGTACTCTACTTGTGTGCTGGAACTCGTACTGTCTGCTGACTAAGCTATGGAATGGGCCGGCGAAGCTCTAAGTCTGTGACTCTTGTCCTTAGAACCCCTAGTCCATGCACCCCCCTAAAAAGAGACGGCGCCGCCCTCGACGCCCTTCCTAACTCCCTTCTTTCTACTCTTCTTCGTCGTCGTCGTCTTCTTCTTTGTCTGCTTCTTTGTCTGCTTCTTCGTCCGCTTCTTCGTCCGCTTCTTCATCTTTTTGCGCAGTCTCGCTCTCCGCTTGCTCTATATTATCCTTATCTTCAAGTCGTCCTTGGGTATTCTCTAGTCTTTGTTCCTCTATTTTCTTCTCATGTTCTTCTTGTTTCTTTGCTAGCTCGGTTCCTGTTCTCGGTATGAATGCTCTCAACCTCCTCGCACTATACTCTCCCTGTAATAAGATGCCCTCCAGCGTTTCCAACTTGTACGAGTTTCGGAGCCTATACTTGACTCGTCGCGGGACTGACCACTTGGGCAGGAATTTTCGGTCAACTTTGAAGGTATAGTCGAGGTCGTTGCGATAGACCTGAACCAGTTGACCTGGTTTAAAGATAACTTCACCTGGTGCGCGCTGCAATATCTTTCTGTCGAACGCAGTCTTACGCTTGATGGCATGGCGGACTGTTTCTTCGTAGCAATCTAAACGTTGTTGCTCGACATATGCGATCTGCGTTAATGCGTCAGTTGGTCTCAGGACTGAGGAGCTCTCTTCCAATGGAGTGGGCTTTGTATTGACGATGAGGCCGAGGAGTAATTCTTTTGGGGAGAATTTTAGCGCTGGTAGTAAGCGGTTGTTGAGGGCGTGTACAGCGCTGTCGAGGTGTTTAGGCCATGTTGCTGGGAGGTTTTTCCAGGACGCTGGTTGTGGTTCGTCTTCTCCTAAGCTTGGTGCACATAATCGTTTGAGTATGTGCAATAGGAGTTTGTTAGTTCCCTCCACAAGGCCATTGATCCAAGGAGAATATGCTGCAACTATGTGCAGTTTACATCCCTTCGACTCGCAGAACTCTTTGACGGCCTCGTTATTGAAGTGTTTGCCGCCATCCAACATGAACGTTTCTGGATTGATGAACCCGTTGAAGATCTGTGCTAGGCCTTCGACCGTGGTTTTGGCGCTTCCTGCACTCTTGTGCTTGAATACCCAAACATGCTGTGAGAAGACGTCAAGGTATACTCCCAAAGTGCTGTATCCATTCGTTCCTTTTGGTAGGGATAGATAATCTCCTACCAGAAGTTCAAATGGATGTCTTCTCGTGATCGGTTCTAGCAGGGAGTGGATGTGAGTAGGTCCGAAGTTTTTACACTTTGGGCAGTCCTTGATCACTGTGAGAATGGTTGCATCTAGCTTCGGGCTGCATATGCGGTCCAAAAGAGCGATCTTGATCGCGTCCCGTCCCCAATGTCCACCTTCTGTGTGTGCTTGGGTTGCTAGGCTTAGGGCTTCTGCTTTCGTGACGCATTCCACTCTCGCTCTCGCTCTTGTCGTTGTACTGCCCCTCATTCTCCATAGCTTGTCTCCTTCCACCGCGTACTGAGATGCCCTGTGTCGCGCTTTCCTTTTGTCTCTTAACTCCGCTCCATGGTCTATGTTGTAGATTGCCTCTATGACTTCCCTGAACACCGGTTCGTCTTTGAAGCGCTCTCGAAGGCTCTCCGCTTGTGAGTCTATCAGTGCGATATGTAGAACGTC
The DNA here is from genome assembly GCA_000827255.1 of Suillus luteus UH-Slu-Lm8-n1. Classification (NCBI taxonomy): domain Eukaryota; kingdom Fungi; phylum Basidiomycota; class Agaricomycetes; order Boletales; family Suillaceae; genus Suillus; species Suillus luteus. Next base: position 79,822 of record KN835202.1, read on the forward strand.
GTTGACCAGTCCTGTTCGCGCTTCCCAGTCTTCACTGACTGTCCATTCGCTGCCGTCACCTGTCTTGTTAGGCTGTCCCTCCCATGTTCTGCTAAGGCCGTCCGCTACTACATTCAACTTGCCTGGTACGTGTCGAACGTCGACGATGTTGTACGACAGTATTCCTTCTCTCCATCTGGCGTGAACTGAGTTTAGGTTGTTTTTCAGCAAGGTGTCTCGTAATGCGCTGCAGTCCGTTTCGACCTCGATTGGGAATCCCCAAACAATCCTTGAAAACTTGTCAAGACCGAATTTGAGAGCTGCGAACTCTAACAAGAAGGACTTGTATTTGCGTTCTGTTTTTGACGTTCTTTTGGATGCAAAGCCTATTGGGTGAGTGTGTTCTACCCATTTACCCGTTGGCGTTAACGTGCGGATTTTCTGCGATAGAACCACTGCGAATCCATCAATGCAACCGTCCGTGGTAACGATGAAGTGGGAGCCATCATATCGGGGCGCTTGAAGCACAGGGCGTGAGGTGATTGCGGCCTTCAAGTCTAGGAACACTTTGGTATGTTCTGGTGTCCAGTGTGGTTCTAGCTTGAAGTCGCTCATTGCTCGTCGGTATGCAGACTTGGACATGGAGCTGTCTAGCGGTACTTTGAGGAGGAGGTCTCTTAATGGTCCTTCTCGTTTCGCGTACGCTTTAATGAGGGACCGGTAGAAACCTGTGAGGCCTAGGAACGAGGTTAAATTCATCATGTTTTCTGGTTGTGGCCAGTCTACTATGGCGGTGAGTTTCGTTAGGTCTGGCTTGACTCCGTCTCGTCCTACTGTACCTCCCGCGAACACCATTTCTGATACACAAAGTTCTTTTTACTAGGTGCGATCGAGAATTGGCATTCTCGAAAGCGTCCGAACAGTGTGCTCAATTTGTTCATCATTTCTCGAAAGGTGTCCGCTGCGCATCCCCCGTCGTCCATGAATAACTCCATGTAATAGGTGACTAGGAAGTCGTGGAGTCTTTGTGCGAGTGCATCGCAAAATGCTGTCGGGGCACCCGTGATTCCCATAGGCATTCGCGTATACCAGAAGTATCCTCTGCCCTCAACGTAAAATGCTAGGTATGGACGCCATTTTTCCGGAACTTGGATTGCGTAGAACCCGGCAGCGAAATCGAAGGTGGAGATGTATCGATGGCCACTTAGCCGTTGTTGCTTGGCTAGTATGTCTCCTTGGGCCATTGGTACGACCTCTGTGACTTTGTTTAACTGCGCGAAGTTCTGACATATTCTCCATTTTCTAGGCTGTTGGTCTGTTGGTTGGGCTAACGGCGCTGTGGTTTCTCGTTCTGGGAGTTCGAAGGCAGGGTTCAGTCCCGCGGTCCGATACTGGTCATTGACTCTCTGCATTAGCTCGTCCCACGGGAGGCCTCCCGATTCGTGCGCTTTCTGGGCAATGACTGTGGTAGCGGCACATTTGATTAGTTCAGGTGGGGCTCGTTCAATTAGACCTGCGCTAAGCATGTCGTTGATCCGTTCGTTATAGAAGCGTGATTGTTCTGGTGTGAGTGGTCGCTGGTGAATTTGTGTGTTGAAGGTTGCGTTGCTTGGTACATTGAGGTTTAGTATGGCGCCTGGTATTGGCAGTACCTCCTTCAGTGCGAGTGCGAAGACATCTGCATATCTCGCTATGAATCCGTTCAGCTCTTCTAGCTCTTCTGCCGTTAGGTCATCTCCTAGCTTGACCTGTCTCTTGATTTCGTTCACTCTCGCTGCATTGAATGGGTCTGATTGACGGGTGTAAATGGAAGGGTGGATGGACACCGGCGCCGCTTCAGGTAGGTCTCCTAACAGCTGGGTGTCTGCTTCTGTTGTGATAACATTGATTTCCGTTATGCGAACTATGTGACCACTTAGGTCAATATTGGGCTGTTGCAGACTGGGTAGATGCGGTTGAACTTCCCTCGAGGGGAGCTCAATGCTCCCCACTCTGTTAATTCGTTTGTCATCTGTTCTGACTCCAACTTCGGTTTCCTTCTGGTTGCTTCTGGGACATAGCTCGTGACTTTTTCCGTATTCTATCATTTGCATGGGGCTGGTGACTTCTAGCGCTGGGGGAGGTTCGTCAATTCGACTGTTTGCGCTCGAGTGAGTTGACTTGTTCTGGACTTCCCTCGAGGGGAGCTTCCTGCTCCCCCTTATGTTTTCGCACTTTGCGTTATCTTCCTTTTTTGTTACTCTCTCCCTCTCGTCTGCCTTGGTGGACTTGAATTGGAATGTGGGTCTCCATCTTCCCATAGCGATCTCTGATGGTTTCGTCTGTTGGGTTCGGAGGTGCTCGTTCCCGTGGTCAGGTTGCGTTGTTTCGTTACACTCGGTGTTCGAAATGACTTGCCTCAAGGGGGGTATTTCCTTACCCCCCCATAAAGTTTCTCGCTGTTTGATATCCAACGTTAGGTTGATGTCGCTGTTCTTCTGGTGCAGTTTGAGTGGGTGTGCTATTTGGTTTGCGATTTTGACTGAATTCGTGCCGTCCGATATGCTGATGATGTCTGCTTTGTAATCGTGGACTGCTTCGAATGCTTGCAGTATCGGTTTTCCTAGAAGGAATCCCCATCCGCCCCCACTGTCAAAGACCTCAAACTCTCCTCGCGCCTTTACCCCGTTGATGCTAATAATGCCGTTCCACTTGACTAACGATTTGATGATGTTGCCGTTCGCCATTCGTAGTTTCCGTGTTGATTGGCTCCAGTTGCCTAGTCGATGCTTGACTTTGTCGTAGATCGACGTACACATTGCGCTGATCATTGCGCCATCATCGAAAAGTCCTTGGATTCTTACTATTTCCCCTCGTGGTCCTTCTAGCGAGACAGAATGAGTGAATGGTACCGCCTCTTCTCTTTCCAGTTGGTCTTTAGTTGTCGTTACGTGTCCCGCTGTATACAAGTCAACGATTGTGGTGATTTCGTGAAATGAAAGTACAGGTGCGACGGGGGTAGCTACAGACTCAATGGGGAGCATGGGGCGAGATAATGGGCTATGATCCTCGCACGGTATCTCTTCGTGTGCGAGGATGGATGTTCCGGCTAAGGTACTCTCTTTGTTTCGGGTCAGCGTAGTGCCTCTTTCTACGCCGACCCACTGACTTTTCCCTCCTCCTGTTCCAGTATTTCTTCGATCCATGCTGAGGTGTAGTGCGACGTGTAGTTGGTGACGAGTGAGATTGGGGTAGCTGTTGCACGGTTGAATGGCCCAAGCGCCTTGCTCACGATTGCTCTCCAAGCGGCCTCCTTGCGTGAGAGTCGTTCCGCGTGGTCCACTGGTAGCACACAGTTTCTACTGTTGTGCCCGTGGGTTCCGCAGTTGAAGCATTCGCTCGAGGCGATGGCCGCTGTACCTGGTTTCAGGGGGTAGCCTGTCTCTGGCGTGACCCTCGTGTATTCTCCCCATTTCGTATTCCACTGCATGATTTGCGCTGCATAAGCTGCGTGGCCTGCGGGCGTGTCAGGGTGGTGTGAAGATGACGAGACGAGCTGCCGGATTGAGTTTTTCATATCTTCCGTTATCACGAGTGGTTGGGTAAGCGCTGTTTGTTGTCTGCGGAATGTGGGTTGCGTATTCTGAGTTACTTGGGGAGTGGGCATGCGTGTGATGGTGCTGTTGCTCGGGAGGCATCAGGAAAAAGCCACCTCACTACGTAGCACTATGTAGTCCGTGTGGTCCATGTAGCTCAGTAGTTACATGCCCTCTACATAGCAACTGAAGCGACAATGTCGAGCTCCATAGCGCTATATAGCGCTATGGAGCACCACAGGGTGCAACTGTAGTAAACTAGTAGTAGATTGTAGTTCATAGGAGTGGAACTCCAAGCAACTATATAGCGCACCATAGTGACTCGGATAATAGCACACGAAATAGCAATAAAATAATGAATTCAAATCAGTTGATACTAACAGGAACAGTCTTCTAGTAGCCAATGGTACTGCTACGAGCCTCGGCTGCCGCTCTCGCTAGCCTCGTCGTGCGCTCTCCTCCTGAAGCTGGTGTTCTCGAATGGCATCTTCGAATGCCTCGTCACTGATACGGGATGCATCTGAGAATGTAGTGGGTGCCTCTACACCCGCATGGAAACTTGGCAAATTAGACTGGCACTTGCGAAAATTGAGTGAAACTCACCGAGCCACATCATGCAAATTGTCACAAATCTTTTCGAAAAGCTTATAAGGCGCCGTGCGCTGGTCAAAACGCTGCAGCGAGTCCAAATGATTGTTGTAGACAGATCCATAAGCAGCGGCTGTGAACTTGATGTCTTCCTTCACACCCTGCATCCACTCGTCAATACAGCATTCAATCTAACAAAAATTAGACATCTTAAGGATATGAACGCGAGAGATGACTTACAGCTGTAAGCATGAGCGCAATAACCTTGATAGGTATGGGGTTGAAATACTTATTGTAGACGATGCCTTCGTCACTTCGGTTTGCAAACCACATGACATTGATCCCATCTTGGAGTAACTCGGTCTTGTATATCCCCGTCTTCATTGTCCAGTCCTAATACCCACAGTCAGTACTTGAAAAGTCATGTAGACCATTGCACTGCATACCTTGAAAACGAAAGATAAACCCTCTTTCAAAGATTCCGCTAGATCACGGTTTTGCCTTATCACTTCCCTCGATTCACTCGACCGAAACCCAAAAAAACTTCGAGTGAGTGACCGCATCTTCGTTTTCAGTTCGCCGCGCACATGTGATGTGCGTTTCAAGAGCTTTCAAATGGTAAGATATAATACAAGTCAGTCCAATAATTCATACTAGATAACAGACGGCTTACCATCTTGATTGCTGAAGGTGTCAATTTGATGTTGATGCCTTTCAATTGGCAAGCCTCATTCCAGGCCTCTTTTCCCAGCATCGTCTCGACACCAATGGATTCTGGAAATGGTGCCTGTGTGACAATTAGACAGCGGAAGATAGAAATCGCGGTCATAAGGATGTCTTTGGAGACATCATCAAAATCGGCAACTTTTACAGGATGGCGGGAGCCATCCGAATGTTTCTTCATCTTCAGTGCTACTGTGGCAGCCTCTTCAGTGTTGAGTGGTCGTTTGGTCACCCGAGTAGTAGGCATTTGCTCCTTGACAAGTTTATCATCCTCTTCGTCACTCTGGCCAGCCTCTGAGTCAAGTTGAGGATCGTTGTTCTCGTCAGACTCGTCTGGATTGTCACTAGAAGACTGATCATTGTTAGTGTTGTCGGAATCAAATACTGGTGCTACCAGTCAAATAGAAGTGTATCAGTGTACCACCAAATGACGAGCACAAATTACTTACCCTTCAGCTGGCGTGCACTGCTGCTAGTGATGTGTGATGCCGGAGGTATTTTGCCCATACTGAATGCCAAGACCTTTGTGTTGGACAGCTTCGTCTGCAGAGTGTGGTCCGAGAACTGAATAAAAAAAAACAATCAGCTACTATTCAAGTGGCGGGAAACGAGACGAATGAGCAAACCATAGTGTCCTCATCCTGGTCAGAGTCACTATGTAGCACCAAGGGTTCTTTCTCAAAGTCGTCAGGATTTTCTTGATAGGTTGCCTTGAGTGCCCGTTTTTTCTGTTTTTCCTGCTGTTTGTCCTTTGTGGCATGACGACGGACTGTGTTTTGTGTTTCAGATACTGTAGAGAAAGTGAGTGAAAACATCATATCATAGTTGTAGTAACTCGCCTCGATAATTTTCTTTTTCGGTTGGTCGTCGTGGTCGGCCTCTTGAGGTGTGCACAAGTGGTTGATTGTCCTGTGGTGACGACAGAACACTTGTCTTTGCTTGCTTGGAGGTGACCTTGCGAGGCGGCATGATTCTTGGTCCTCAAAACACAAGGTGCGAACTTGACTGAGTCAACAGCCTGTAGTTCAGCTGATTTTATAGCGTTGCACAAGACATAAACACTCACAAGCTGAACCTTGATCTTTGTTGATCTCAGGGCTTGTTGATTGAGCATAACGCCATGCTGAAAGCTGTGTTAAACAGAATGATAAAAGGTAGGGACATACTACCGGAATAATTTTCACTGCCATGGATACCTCCAACTCAGCCAAAAAAACGGTGCGGAGCATGCTTCAAGCACTCACCCACTCTGACAGATCTTACAGATCAATGTCACCATCCACTGACACAGAGGCTCGCTATAAAAAAGGCAAAAACGGCATTAAAAGGTAATCTACACCTCCTCAACGATACCAAACACTCACTATTTTGCAGGCTGAAGGTTGAGGAGCGTGATGCAGAGCCTCAGGCTATCAGGCCCAAGCGCGAAGAGCCCAATGATGAAGAGCCCATGTTTCTGCTCCCCCCGTTTCGTCAAACGCCTGGCCCCATCTCTGTGTCGCAGTCATACATACGAAGACTGATTTTAGAGCATTGGAATGCCGAAATTCGGTACTGCGAGAAAGCAAAGAAGTTGGGTCAATTAGAAATAGGACCAGCCCCAGGGCTAAGGCTCACCATCATACAAGCGAGCTTGCAAAGACTTGTTGCAGATCGCTGGGATGCAGAAGTAAAACGTTGCGAGGAGGCAAAGCGGGCACAACTTTTAGAGTTACTTCTTGCTGCTCATGGTATTACGAGACTGGTGTAGTACTGTGCCGTGCCGTTATATCTGAAGCCTAGACCGAAACCTAAAAAATTCAGTTGAAACCATCAGCTAGTCTCCATAACGGACTGCATTCTTGGGTTGAGAAACCATGAGCTAGTCTCTATAACGGACTGTATTCTCAGATTGAGAAACAATGGGCTAGTCTCCATGACGGACTGCATTCTCGGGCTGAAGGAATGGGTTAGTCTCCATAACGGACTGCATTCTCGGACTGAAGAAATAGGTGTACCTCAGGCTGGTGGCGCAAATCTCCATAATAGAGTGCGGACTGGGGCCGTGCACCTGTCAAATTAGGTTATATATCAAAATGAGCCTGAAAAAACTCGAATCACTTACCAACCATGCCACACAACTGCGGATTCTGTGACAAGCCTTTCGGTTCGAGTGGAGGTGTGAAGAAGCATATAGCTACCCACCCTGAATGTCGAAGAAAATGGGAGTCCACAGTTATAGATACAGACAATGAAGACGCCGCACCAGTTGACTTTGCTTACAACGAAACCTTTTCCCCACTTCGCCGCTCACGCTCCGAGTCTTTTGATTTTGAGGAAGACAATCCAATAGCATCAAAAAGTCGACGAGTCACTGTTGAAGATGTGACGGACGAAGAAGACGGCAGGCGGTATTTCGAACCATATCCTGAAGCTGGTTGGACGTTGTGAGAGGGCCAAACTAATTTTGAAAGGTATCAGCAATATAAGGAGGGTGAAGGTGAAGATAAGTGGGCTCCCTTTGGCAATGAGTATGAGTTGCGTTTCTTGTATCTGCAAAGAAAATTAACTTTAGTTCTGGCAGGGAAGAATGGGGACTTGCTGAATGGCTTGTCAAAAGCCTTGGGCAGACTAAAACGGATGAATTTCTGAAGTTACCGATAGTGAGCTTGGTATCAATGACTGAAAACATGTACTGACCATAGTGATAGACGCAAAAC